>JALRMM010000473.1:0-25475 GCA_026122155.1 Zymoseptoria crescenta
GAGGGTGTTCGCGGTGCGGAAGCGCTAATAATTAGGGGAGGGCAGTTCTCGTCCTCCTTCTCTTTCCGTGCTATAGACCGTATAGAAGGTTACTATCGTCGTAGGGTAAGCGGACTCGGCGTAGCGTAAGCGCGGCTTATAACCGGGGTACGGAGGGCGTATTACTATTATAGGATCGTATGTCCTCGGTTAGATCTTTCGACTATAAGTCGGATTGTGCTTTCTTAGCTACTAATTAATAAGGGAACGTGTGTACTGGAATTAAGTATATAGGATAGCTAGTTCTCTCTCTATCTACTATTGCTAAAGGTATATACTACCCGGGGGCGCCAAGCCCGGGGGCGCTAAGCCCGGCGTCCCGCAATATCTATACGGTTAAGTAAGCCTAAAATATCGTTACGTACGGAGCTAAGCTAGTCCTTTAAACCGGCGTAGCTACCTTTACTAAGGGATGTTATTATAAGGCCGAAATAAGTATTATTATTAGTCCAAGCCTTTACGTAGAGATGCTTATAGTCGTTCTACTATGTACGCTAGAGGTAGTCGACTATATCCTACTAGTTATTATTATCTTGCTCGTCCTTAAGCTTAACCGCTCTTAGTTCGTCTATACATGTCTTAAAGTTAGCTATTATTAGTAAGTTTATATAGTAGCGATACGCCTTTAAGAAGTTATCTACTACCTTCTTCTTAGTAAACGCGTTAGCATTAAGCCGTGTTATACTAAACTTTACATTAGTTTAAGCCTTTACGTCTACGTTTATATACTATATATAGAGCTATATCTTAACCTTAGGGAACATACGACGTAGTGCCTTTATAAGAGCCTTATCTCGGTTATATAATATAATCGAGGGCTTAGCTATACTATACTCTCTAAGTAGCTCTTAAGATATCCGAGCGCTTCTATATAGTTCTCGTTATCTTTACTAGGTATAAGCATATACGCTAAGGGCAATATAATACTAGTCCTCGTTATAAAGTAGATATAGAGTAGTAGAAGCTTATATTGCTACGTCTTATAAGTATAGTCTAATATTAGCTAGTTAGGTCTATTTGCCTTAGCTATCTCGATAATCTCCGGAGAAGCCTAGAACAACGACTTTATAGTGTCTTAAGGATCGGTCGGTCTACTAAAGAAGCCGTAGTTACGAAGGAGGTTAAGGGTATAGCCTATAGGCGTAGTAGACTAGAGTTTAAGGGTACGTATACAAGCGGCTACGTTATAGATATCGGTTAATTACTATAGAGTTACTCTCGTTATGTTAGTAGTACTATAGAACCTTATCTTAGCCTAATATATTAGCTTCTTCGGAGCAATACTAGCTACTTAGCTATCTATAAAGAACTACGTAACGTTAATACTAAAGCTAGAGCGGTAGTAAGAAGCTAGTCTAATAGCATTAACACCTAGATAGTTATAGGCCGTATCGTTTGTTAAGAGCTTCTACTCGCCGTCCGGAGCGTCCTTATTAATAGTATATATATTAATCCTTAAAGGGCATGTAAGAAGTATAAAGATATCGTAGTGTATAGAACGCTAGCTAGTAATCCTACTAGTAATAAAACTAATTCTTGCTATTTTTAAGATGCACATACGTGCCTCCTAATATACGACTATGCGTTACGTAAGCGGCATTCGCCGCTACGCTCGGCATTGCATTATCTAACGACCTTACCTAAGGTCTATAGCTAGGCTATGCCTTAGCTTTCCCTAATAGGGCACTTCGTCTTCTTCGACTCCTTATTACGTATCTTCTTAATGCCTATAGTATCTAGCTTCTAATAGCGTTATATTATCTAGTTTTCGCTCCTACTCTTAGAGTATATAAGGAAAGTCTTCTATACGTTACCGGCGGCGTTCTTCTTCTTACTACTATTCGCTAATATCTTATAGCCGTAGTAGCGCGTATACTCTTTTAGATACGAGTCTAGCTCGTCCTTTAATATAAATATACGATTATTGTTAATTAAAGGGATATCCTCGAATAACGCTATCGTCGGCCGGTACTAGTAACAACGACGTTCTTTAGTTACTATAGAAGTTTCTTCTTCTTCTTAATTACTACTACTATAAACTTCCTTATTATCGACTTCCTTACTACTAGCGGCTCCCTTACGATTATTTTATCGTCTTACTAACTTAATCCTTAATAGGTTGTCTCTACCGCACGCTCCGCTACCGTAATAGCTTTATCTACCTCTTCTTTAGCCTATATAGTAGCTATAAGAGTATCGGTATTATATCTACTACTACTATTTAAGAGCTCGTCTTATAGGAATTACGCGTATTACTATATTAGTAGCGGCGATAGTAAGGGCGCTAGTAGAGCTAGTAAGGCCTAAAGGGCGGCAATATTAGAAGGAGATAATACGTTGCTTATTATAGTAACGATAGTATAATAATAATACTATAATTATTATAAATACTACGAATACTACGAATACTAATAAATATAATGTGCGGTGAGGGTTGATGCCTAAGGCACCTTCCGCCAAATATAGGGAATGCTCCCGCTAAATATGAGGTCCCGTGGACAGGTGAGAAATGTGCACTTTAATGCATGCACAACCTGGGAAGGATGGTGTATTCTACGACCGTCTGATCGGGCCAGAATTACCCCGAATCCGATACCGAGTCTACGTTCGCCTGAGGGGGAAGGATATCTTCCACCGGAAAACACAGACACATTTGCCTCTGGAAACGTAGCATCGCAGCTGACCAATCTGAGGCCACATCTCTACCGCACCTCAGCGAACCCACACAACCACCTTTCCCCACAACTTCCCATCCAAAAACCTCACCCCCTCAAACTCAACTCCAACGTCCTCCTCATCCTCCTGCTCCCTCACCACCGCCCCTTCTCAGACAACGCCACATCCCTCCCCTCTCCCCTTCGACCCAGACGATGCGCCTCTTCCAACAAGACTTTGCTTCCTCACATACCCCAACACGATCGCTTCCTCCGTCGTCTCCTGCCTAGTCTTCTCGCCTCGGGACTGTAGGACGCGAGATGCTCGGCGGGTGGTGAGTCGGGCGGGAAGCTGTCGAGGCTTGCTGCATCCGATAGAGAGGCTGGACGACTGCTGTCGGTGCTGTGTCGTTCCACGCCGCCAGACAGTGTACCGTTCTTGTCCGTGGCAAAGGTTGATGAGGCGCCATCTCTCGTCGCGGAAGTGTGCCCCGCTTCCTCGATCGAAGCATCATCCCTAGCCTCAGTATCCGCGACGTTGGAAGGAAGTGTGAAGGCGGGGAAATGAGGTTGGATGTGTCCACGATCGAAGTGTGAGATCTGGCGGCGCCGGTCTGGCTCCGCGCTGAGGCGGTGATCGAGGAGGACGCATAATCCGCATCGACCGACGACGAGGACACCTCGCTGGGGAGTGGCCATTGCAGGCACTTGACGCCGACGAATACTCGAGACCGGCGTCTGCCGAAACTCGACGGTCACTGCAACGCTTTCCACGTCCTCGGTCGGTCAACACCCGCCGCTTCCCACAGCTATGCCGCCAAACGCCCTCGTCGCTGCAACGAAATCCACCCGAGACTGGATCCAGTGGCACCCTCATCGGTATAGTCCTCCCGTCCTCTGGAGGAGCTGGAGGTCACGGAAAGTCCAAATAAATCCGCCGTAGCGAGCGTACAGGCCGCGCAAGCGCGGAGCCGGACCTTCGTACGCTTCGCACGCCGTTTCCGCACAGCGACGCGAGGAGGGAACAAGCTCGCACCGCATTCGATCACCATTGAGGTGCCGATGGAAACCACCCGGGCCCCTTCCTCACACACCTCTCTCCGCCGCACATCCTCCCCGCGAGCTCCTCTGCCCGCCGCAGCGTCTCCGGCCTCAGACTGAACGCAATCGCACCCGCAAGGTTCCCAGCCGTAAGATGCTTACACGGAATCGGATCCAGCCCAGCGCCCGCCCGCGTCAGCATATCGCCCCGAAACTGCTGGTCCCCCCCAAAAACGGCACCAACACCGTCGGCCGTCCCGCTGCGATGCCCGCTGCCGTGGTCTCCCCGCGCCGCCGTAGTGGACGACGCAGGAGACGTGTTGGAACAGCCAGTCGTGCGGCACGTTGTCGAGCATGAAGATTTTTTCCGGGACGTGGGTTGAGCCCCATGCCGCCCCAGCCTTTGGGACAGAAGGATTCCCTGGCCGGTGATCTTTTGCGGTTTTCAAAGGATGAGCTCGGTCATGGCGTCGGGGCTTGTCCAGGACGATGCTGCCGCCGAAACCGATGTAGACGGCTGGCCGGACCGGCGTCGAGGAAGGTTTGGAGGTCCGTCGAAGGGGTGTGATTCGGATGTCAAGTCGAGGACGTCGAAGCCGGGGATGGGAAATGTGAGATCCCCCGGTCCCTCGGCTTGGAGATCACACAGCCGGCGACCAGCAATTCGTAGGAGGGACTTTGAGTCGTTCGAGCATGCCGGGCGCCCACATCGAGCTGATGGGATCGAGGGAGAGGCACTGTGTTCGGAAACGATTGATGAGGTCGCCGAGGGCTTGCCAGTTCGATTATTGCGTAGCTGATGAAGTTGGTTATTTGAGGGTCCGCGTTTGAGGAATTGGACGTTGGCGAGAGGATGTGGAAAGGCTTTGGTGGGAGCGTAGGGCATGGTGAACATGATGTGGAGGGGGGACACCCAGCTTTTCTGCGCAGTCAATGTGTGGCCAAGCTGGGAGGGTTCGCGAAGATGCAGTCCGCGACGAAAGGTCGGGTCTCAGGTTCGAGCTGGTGCTGGTCGTCGGCATCGGAGCCAGGTGCACTGGCGGCGACTTCGGACTTCAATTCCGTCGCCGGCTTCGAAACACGATCGCCGGCAGCGTTGGATACACTCGCTAACATCCTTCCTCCGTCTCCCGACATCTCCACTCAGGATACTGCGGAGGCCAGGGACCAAACGTGGGTTCTCTCGGGTGGGATCGGCCGCCGATGCTGAAGAATTCAAGGCCATGTTTCAGTGCGAAGCCACGGAAATAAGGATGCGTTGCGAGGCGTACGCGGTGGCCGTGCTTCTCCTTGAGGACCTTTCCGAGGGTTACGAAGGGTTGCACGTCTCCGCGCGAGCCGACGAAACGGGATTACGACGTTCAATACCGGTGGTCGCGGAATGGTCCCATCGTCTTGCGGCCAAGGAAGCGTCGCTGGGTGAAGGTGGAGCGATATCCTCAGCTTTTCGGGATTGTTTCGCGGAGTGCAGGGGGTGAAGATCTGGGATACATGGCGATAGCGCGGATTGATGCGGATGTTGACTCGGCCGTCATCTGCGACGCGGGCAATGGTGTCCGGGTCCTCTCGTTCGTTGCCGTTCTCCGCTGAAGACGATGCCATACGCAGGAGGCGGGAAGTCGTCGTCGGCGGCATCGGGTGTCGTAAGGGTCCGCTGCTGGCGGCAGGACTGGTTCGGGGGCTGCATGGGCAGGATGGGCGACGGCGGTGGCTTGCCTGCACTTGCTGAAAGACTGATCGCTGCCCAGTCGAGGCCTCCGAGAAGTCTCTGAGCTCCGCCCTGGGTGCCCTGTTGCCGACCTCGCAGTGAGTCACGGTGAGAGTTCTACGACCGTGCTCGGCTATATTTGCCTCATTGCAACCGGATCTTGGACCACGCAGACAACTACTCCCAGTGTGCAAAGTCAGCGAGGGAACGAGCGTGATCGTTTGGAGCATGCGTGCCCGCGGTGCAATGCCGGGGCCTGAGGTCGACGGGCCACAACAAGAGGGTCAGTGTATGCCCTGCAAAGTCAGACAATGGATCCCGCTGGCGGAAGCGATGTCCGTTCTGCTTTGAAATTCTGTTGCCTATCCTCCCTGGCAAAGTTAGAGTATTCGCCGGGAGAAGTGAGGTTCATTTTCATTTTAGTTTTTGATTCCGTTGCCTACCGTCTTTCCAGACGTTGTCTCGCGTTGACCTTAGCCTGCCGCTCGAATCCTTCGACATGCAGGTACCCTTAAATTCTGTTGCCTAGAACGGGTGCTTATAGATCCTTCGAAAGTTGCTGTCTACCAATAGTCCATCAGCCTGGAGTGGTACTTTCGTCCCTTACTCGATTCTCTTTCAATCCCGATATCTTGGCAGACATATCCCAAGAGCGGTGCCCGGCAATTACTCATTCCCGACTCTGGTTCCAACGATCGCAGCCAATATGGCCTCCAACCAATCCGCGAGCAGGAATGTGGACTATATCTTTCGCGCCTTTCAGGTCACCTTCGCATGCATTGTGATTGTTTCGGCCGGCTGTTGTAAGGGCCACTCTTACTATACGCCTTGCACAAGCGCTGCCCAGTGCTGACTGGATCGCCCAGTCTGGCATGAATGTTCCGGCCAGAAACTCTTGACTCACTCCGAGAACAACGATTCTTTTGCAGACCACAGAGGCGCACCACATTCGACGAGCTCCTCAGCTCAGTCCAAGTCCGGTGACCTTTACGCCAAAAAGGGATCACCAGACCCGTGGGCTTTCTTGATGGTGTGTGGGCCCTTACAGAAGTCGTCGTTCTCCTCGTAGCCGGCAGAACTTGTACGCATAAGAGATGGATCGGCTTTCTCTGCGCGGCTGCCGAGACGGTCGCGATGCTCTCGTGGTTTGCTGGTTTCATTGCCCTAGTTGTCAACATCGGCACCAACGCATCATGCCCAATTGAGACGACGGAACAACTTCGTTGCGGATCGATTGTAGCAGCAGCGGCGTTTGCGGGCCTGGAATGGCTGATATACGTCGTTGCAACCTACCGGACTGTCACCGGCGTCTTCAACATTCGCCGGACAAAGATGTAGGATGGAAACTTTGACGGTTCTGGTGGTTATCTTTGGAGGTTGCGATACCTCCGTGGCTCCGCTCAAAGTGCAGCACCGGATCTGGATTTCGTTGGGTCGGAGTGTGCAGTCTGCCGAAGAGAACGGAGATACTTGTCGAGAACGGATGTGTCTATAAGA
This sequence comes from Zymoseptoria crescenta, assembly GCA_026122155.1. NCBI lineage: Eukaryota > Fungi > Ascomycota > Dothideomycetes > Mycosphaerellales > Mycosphaerellaceae > Zymoseptoria > Zymoseptoria crescenta. Next base: position 6,940 of record JALRMM010000473.1, read on the forward strand.
CCGTTGAAACAGCAACAATACTATAGTCCTCTGGCTTAGACGATACCATCCAAACCTTCGGGATCCAAGTCGTGCAGTGCTCTTCGAGCGGAGCGATGGAGATACCTGTGGCACGATGCAGGTTTGACGCTGTTGCTGCCGAACTCCTGACCATCCAACCATCGTCGAAGTCGCCGGCCAAGTCGTCTCAATGGTCGCCAATGTCCTGTGCACACCTGAAGCAGGCATGACGCCGCTCAAGACCTGGGAATGATGGAGGCGAAGCTGAGTGGTGGGCGGAGGAGGCGAGGTGGTGAAACGGGGAAGGTATTTGAAGATTTGAAGGTCACTCTAAGAAAGGAAGGGCACGGGGGAGACTTGGAAATTGATGTCGGGTCGCTGAATCCAATCAAATTGTCCCTTGTCCCGCCAATTTCTCACCCGCTCTTGGCCCGAGACCCAACCTCACTTCGAAGCTCTGCAGCATCGTCGTCCTCCTTCACTTCACGTGAAAGACGCAAGCAAAAGTATTGAACAGCAAGAGGTACTCCACAGCCATCTTCCCACACGTCCAAATCGACTCGTGAACACTGACAACATCCACAGCCGTCCGACCCGATGACGGAAAACCAATCACCGAGCTTTCAGGACGCCTGTGCTCCGCGCTGCACGTAGCCGCGAATCTTGTGTTCGCCGGGAATCCCGTTTCCATCGTCCAGTCGCACGCGCACAGGATCTATGGCTGAGTCATGAAGAACAGAAATCCCAGGGTCGGTTCTTTCGCTTGTTCGAACTTCTGATTTCGCATCAACTTCCGGCGTCAACATCACGCCATACAGCCCATTCCTCCTGTGTTGCTGAGTTTGAAGACGTGGACTGCGCTATGTTGGGACGTGTCAGCACTATGGTGTACCGATGACCGAGACATATTTAAGATCCAGCAAAGATGTTGCCGTTTGCTTCTTTCCCTGCTCCGGCGGAGATGGATGGCTGCGGTGCCTTTTGCCATGAGGACAAATCAAGAGATAGTTTTCAAGCCTATGGTGAGTCGACAATTGCAAGTCGACAACTGGATTCGTACTGATGCTCTCTCCGCAGGACACTTGCTCCGTCTTCGACTGGCTGGTCTTACACGACTTCGACGAGGAAGGCACGCAGGAGGGATTGAGGTCGTGGGATGTGGTGAAGCCGGGGTTGTCCTGTCCGCTGATGATTTACGAAAAATAAGCCAAATATGAGGGCAGCCGGTCGTGAGACCTGGTTGTCGTTGATGGTACAATGCAGAGAGCTAATCTGAGGACACACAACAATCTCTTGAATGGACATTTACATGCTTGCTGATGCTTTTGTGTGACCAGTGAGGGTATGACAAGACTACATAGGTTGCAATGCATCTCTTCCAGCCCGCTTCAAAATCTGTCTCTCTGCCGCGCTCTGTACGCTGTCCACACAACGTAAGCACCTACCACAAAGACCCCAAACAAGATCCACTTGAAGATGAACCATCGCCAGCCATGGTGTTCACCGTCTCCTCCGAACAGAGGCAGCGAAGGCTTAAAGGAGCTCTTCGCCTGCGCCTTAGCGGCTTTGGCATCACCAGTGCCGACAGATCCCGACGGAGAGTACAGGTTGTGTGTGGTCACCTTGATGATATCGTGGTTGTCCGAAAGCTCGCCCGTCTCCGCGCTGAAGCCCAGATATGCCACCGACGGCAGCTTGACGTCCGGCACCTCGAAACACGGAATCCACTCATCCTCATTCTTGTACTGCAACTCCAGCGTCAACTTCTTGTCCTGGAAGTACCTGACCTTGGCCTTCGTAGGGACGTCCGCGTTTCGAAGACCTCGCGCCGAGCAGCCCGCCAACTCGTTCGACTTGCCGTCGTGCTCCTTGTCGTAACGCGTCTTTCCATCCCCCAGCATCGCCATGACATAGGGAAATACCGTTCCCGGGCGGTTGTTCTTGTACGTGTCGAAGAAGATGCCCAATCCCTCAAAGTTATCCTTCATGCCGAACACGGCGCCCATCTCCGCCCGATCTTTCGTAACCCACATCGCCATGCCGTCACCGTGCAAGCTTCCCGTTCCGCCAATACTGAACTCGACCACGATCTCCCAATTGGTCGCGGTCAGCGGCACGCGGCTGAAGAGCCAGCCAGCTTGGGATGGGTATTGACCTGTCAAGCGTACGTATCTGTCGGAGCGAATCACGGTCGAGCCTCCAAAGTCCCACCATCGTGATTGCATTTCAAAGGTGAGGTATGGCTGTTCGAGAGAGTGCTGTTAGCAGTTGATTCGGTGCGGCTGCTTGAGAAGCAAAGCTTACCTGCTCAATGCTGTGCGTGCGCAGAAAGATCGACTTGATGTCGTCTTCCGTCCCGTCTGCTGCGATCACGAGACAGCTCCATGCTGCCAGCAGTATGGAGACCAGCCATGAGATGGTCGGGAGATGCATTGTCGTCCTCGCATGCACCCAGTATGTCGATCCTGGAGTTCTGGTTGAGCACGCTGAATGAAGGACGCAGGCCGGCACGGCTCAGAGCAAAGGAGATCCGGGAAAAAGAGAGTTGTCGCGTGCAAGTCGGTGATTGAGGTGAACTATTTCTAGTACAAACCACTCGTTGAAACAGCTGGCCAAACTGGCTTCAAGGGTTCAGGGAGCAGCAAGCCAAGGCCGTGACTTCAGCCACAGTAGCGCCACTTTTCATGTGAAGAGACGATCATGAATGTGAAAACGGATCTCGACGTCTTCTCTACATCGATACGGGCATCACACATTGAGAGATGTCATCATGGCTATCCAGTGCGGCTTCCTCTCATAAAGTTCAGCTTGGCCTTACAGCGGTCGTGAGTGGATGCATTGCTGCCACCGCAGTGATCGGGCTTCAAAAGGCAAGGAAAGAATACAATGTACACGACTTGAAAGGCTCAATACCGGACCTTGACGAGCCTCATGATGTTGAACAAGTAGGCACTAGCGCTTCGTTCCGATGCCGATGCATGCCACTGACCTCAAGGCTAGATAAACAATTTTGGAGGTGCAGTCCCAGAGGAGCTCGCCGAGAATCGAGACGATGAGAGAAGTGCTGCATTGGCGAGGAGGGCAAGGCTCGGAGATTATGACGAAGGTATGGTTTACCAATTTGACCAACAGGCAGCAATACTAACAGTCTTGAGCTCTCATCCTCGAACAGCTAGCCCGAAATCGGGTCTTCCTTCAAGACGAAGGGCTTGCTAAACTCCGTAAAGCCTTCGTGATCGTGGTCGGCTGTGGTGGTGTGGGATCGCACGCGACAGCTGCTCTCGCCCGGTCGGGCTGTGGGCGTCTTCGTCTCATCGACTTCGACCAAGTAACCCTCAGCTCGCTCAACCGTCATGCCGTTGCGACACTCGCGGACGTAGGCACGCCGAAGGTCAAGTGTCTAGAAAAGCGAATGGAGCAGATCGTACCTTGGACGCAGTTCGATTCGAGGAATGAGCTATTTGGTGAGGCGACTGCGACTAAACAGCTGGAGCCGTGGAGTGATGGCCAGAAGCCGACTTATGTCATTGATGCAATCGACAATATCGACTCCAAGGTCGCATTGTTGCATTACTGTGCTACAAACGGTATTCCTGTCATCTCGTCGATGGGTGCAGGTTGCAAATCGGATCCCACAAGAGTATTCATTGGCGATATCTCTGCTTCCACAGACGACCCGCTTTCTCGAAGTACACGACGAAAGCTGCGAATGCGTGGTGTCAAAGATGGGATCCCTGTCGTGTACTCGCAAGAGAAGACTGGACCTGGCAAAGCTCAACTTCTCCCGCTCCCTGAAGATGAATTCCAGAAAGGCGCCGTCAACGAGCTCGGAGTCTTGCCGGACTTTCGAGTGCGCATTCTACCTGTGCTGGGAACCATGCCCGCTGTCTTCGGCCTTTGCGTCGCCAATCACATCATGCTCGAAATTGCCAACTACCCACACGACTACCTCGCCAGCAAGGCGCGAGAAAAAATGTACGACGGTATCATGGGCCACTTATCAGGACTAGAAGAGCGAATCGCTAAACATCAAGGCTTCGACTCCACCGGACTACGAATGCCAGTTACCAACGACGATGTCGGGTATCTCGTCGAAGAAGTGTTCAGAGGTCGAAGTGTTGTCTCTGGCCTAGCGAGCAGGCTTGTGCTCACGAGGTGGCGAAAGCCGGAAGGTGCTTGGATTGACTTGAGTACGCCTGGTCAAAAGGCGGACACGTTGCGGTTGGATGAGTTGGTGTGTATGACTAAAGATGAGATGCTAAAGCATGAGAAGATTGTTCTGAAAGAGGGCCGGGCGCCAGAGGATGTGTATGGGAAGGAGGTTGTGGAACTTGTGAAGAAGAGAATGAAGGAGGAGAGGGTGTATAGAAGTCAGAGGTAGGCAATGCGAATATCGACAATAGTTCTCGCACTAGTTCTCGCACTTGGAGTGCCTGTCTCGGATCTCGTTGATGTACAGCCCGTGCATGGCGAAGTGAATACTCAATTGTGCCGAAGAAACGCCGCTTAGCTCTGTCTCCAGTTCAGCCCGCTGGATATCACTCGATCGTTCGTTGTTGCTATTTTGCACGCCCCACTTTTCTAATTTTGCACGCCTCTATAAGATTTGGCGCTAATCCTATTCGGGGTTCTTTCTCTCTCGCTCCACCTAGCGGTCTAATAACTCTCCGCGGAAAACGGTCGAATTCGTAGTATATAAAATAGACACCCCCAACTACACCGATATGTATTAATTTTATACGCGGATTCGATAGCGCCGGTAATTGTGAGTTCAGCTATATAGTTTTCGTTAATATAGGACGTTGCGTTGTTAAGATATTAAATTTCTCGTAAAGCCCCTTAGTTAGCTATAGAGAGCCGGTCGACTAGCGGCTATCTATAGGTAAACAACACTAATATCCAACACCTTCGATTTCTCGCAAACTACCTCGCTAAGGGTAAACAGACTAATCTAATTATTTTATTGTATTATAAGTCTAGCTAAAACGGACTCCTTTATCGTATCTTTACCGTCTAGGGCTAGCGACGGTAAGGTCGACATCTCGGATTTGGAAACTAACTATACTAGCCGCTGCGCAGTAGCTAGAAGGTTATCTTACATACTAATCGTTTCTCGATAGTAGTCGTCGTTCTATCTATGTTATAAATCTTCTCTAAATTACGACTAATTTACGACTAATTTACCTATACCGGAGTTTTAACGTTACCGCGCTTCTCTATACGCCCCTAAACACTAAGTTTTCTCTTCTTTGCACGCAACTACTTTCTTCTTTGCACGCTAGCTTTCTTCTTTGCACGTAAACTAACGCCCTCTCTTCTCTATACGCCGTAGAGTCTACCGAATTATCTACTCTACACGCCGTAGAGTCCACCGAATTATCCACTCTATACGCCGTAGAGTCCACCGAATTATCTATTCTGCACGCCGTATCCTAGCACTAACGCTACGTAGGCTCTACCGGCAACTATGTCGGACGACAACACTCGAATAGGTAGCACCTTACTACTATCGGAGCTACTACTAGATCTCGATCTCGATCTTCCGTAGGCTAGCGCAGGTCTAGTAGCAGGTCTAGCAGTAGGGACAGGAGGCAATAAAGAGCAAGATAAGGCCGATAAAGCGGCGATAGCTGCGCTATAACGGTAGATAGAGTATCTTTCTAGTAATGTAGTCGCTAATAAGGAGATTACTATAACGTAGCGCTAGACTCGATCTACGGCCGGCATATCTAGGAGAGAGTTGGAGTAACAGGCGAGGCAGCGTCGTGCTCTTATAGTCGAAGAAGAAGAAGAGGAGTAGGACTAGGACAAGGAGTCTAATAAAGAGGATCCTCGCCGTCGCCGTTAGCTAGACGATAGTAACAATAATAATAATAAGGAGGAGGAGTGGGTTAATAAGCCGCTAGAGCAGGATGTCGATAATCCGAATCTTCCTTAAGGTTAATAGCACGACGACGGTGCTTAGCGCGAGCACTAGGCTCGACGAATAGTATAGGAGAAGGTCGAGGAGATCTAGTCGACTATTAACCGCATATATATAAAGACTCAAGTGTTCGTAGCTAAGTAGTTAGGGGATCTAGAGTATCGCTCGTATTGCAGCCGACTAAAGCTCCTTTAATAAGCGCTAAAGCATAAGCGTCTAGTTAGCGGCGTAGTAATTCGAAAGGAGTTAAAGCGTTTAGTGCGCAATAGGAAGCCTCTATTCGGGCTATATAGCACCGAGAAGAGCATAGAGCACTACAAGCTAGATAAGCTTAACTAGACTATCCGTAGGCTAGCACCGACCTAGTATATGCAGTCCTTGCCCTTGCCCTTGCCCTTACCCTTGCCCTTACCCTTGCCCTTATCCTATATATCTACGTTGTAACGTATGCTAACGTTTGTGTAGGTATCAAATAATCGAGGAGTCTATCTAGAACTAGAGGGTTTCTCGGGACGACATTACCGAGGGCAACCTATAAGAGGACAAGCTATATAAGAAGCAAAAGCGCATTGCAACGATTACGCTAATTGCTACTTAATTAGTCGTACAGAAGTAGTCCAGCTAGTTCTTACGCTCGCTCGGCGTGTACCTAGTATGCGCTAGCGTTTAGCGTCGTATTGTCGACCTCTTAGCTAACATAGGCTTGTGCTCTAGCTTCCGGACTATTTAGCGTACGATAAAGGGCAACGTAAAGGCAGTATATGCCAAGTTCGCTAAGATCTCGAAGACAGCATAGGTGTACTTCTACTATAACAACCTCGTGCGGCCGTAGAATATAAAGGCGTTAGTTAGTGTTAGTACGGCTACGGCGTAGAACTATATAACCTCTAACTACGTCGCTATAAATAAGCGCATGCCGGAGGGTAGGCTGCGTAAGGACATGCTGCATCTAGAGGTGCCTCTTAATCCGAACGCTATTATCGCTAGCATCCTAACCGATCCGGATCGCATTTAATAGTAGACGGATCTCTACTATATAGACGACGCGATAGGTAAGCTGTTCCCCGGGTTAAAGGATACGTTTAAGGACTTCTAGTTTAACTAGCCGGATATAAAGGATTAGCATAGTATAGATATCTCGAGCGGATCGCTATCTTCCCGCATCCTATAGAAGAAGCTAGACGAGGTTCTACTAGAGCCCGCGGAGGTATATCTAGGGAAGATTTCGAAGAACGACAAGTTCTCGATTAAGGGCATGTAGAAGGTCCTAGAGGATATCTTACTACATAACGCTAGTCTAGTTAATGCGGACTTCGTGCAGCGCTTAATTATTATAGTCGGCGATTAGATAACTATCTTACGCATCCGTAGCATTATCGAGGAGTATATCGAGAGCGAGCTGCCGTACGATCGCAAGGACTTCTTGTTGCTAGTGCTAGCATTGTTCTATACGTAGATAAACCGGTTATACACGCTATTAAGGACGCATTTCGATACTAACACCGATAAGGAGCCCCTCGCTAGACTAATACTTAAGGAGGATGCAACGTTCTTCTACTACCCTTAGCTTCGCAAGGATACGTATAAGTTCTAGCATATGTATTAGCTCTTAATCCGGTCGTACCGCTCTCGGCTCGTAGCCCTTATTTAGCAAGAGATGCTCGACCGAAAGCTGCTGTCGTATCGAGGGCATAGGAACGCTAATAAGAGCCGATAGGAGGTCTTGGCCGATACTATCTACGCTCTCGGCCTAAAGGTGTACCTCGAGATAATGTATTCGGTGCATTAGAAGTTGCTATCGAGGGCTACGTAGACCGGCAAGAATGTAGAAGGCAACGTCGACTACCTAGTATTAACTAACATCTACCGCATAATGCGCGAGTTTAGCGATGTAATAACTCTAGCGGTCGCGGTTACGAAGATAGACGTTAGCTATATTCGTCGCTATATCGACCGACTAATTCTAGGCTTCCTCGGTGCGAAGCAGAATAACTACGCTAAAGAGATAATCTAGTTCCGCACGCTATTAACGGATAGTATCGCCGACAAGAAGCTGTAAGAGAGTGTCCTCGCCTATAGTGTAGTAAATATGTCTAGCATCTATAGGAAGGCCGTCGCATCGGATGCGCTAATTAAGATGCATAACAAGGTATACTCGGAGGATATAGCGAGGAAGGGCAACTTAACCTATAACGCAGATGCTACAATGCTAAACAAGGCCGGCAACATAGTCGCTAGCCGCGTTATCTAGGACATAATAGAGTCGGCTATCGGTGTAAAGGGCACGACGTATTATACTAAGAAGAAGACTACCTACTAAGTCCTCGCATATACGGACTCGATCTAGTCTAAGGGTTTTGTCGACACCTAGATTATCGCCACGGGTAATAAGGCTGCTACTAGTGCTAATCCGGCCGGCACTACTACGAATAAGAAGAAGAAGAAGGGCACCGGCCTCTCCGATAATATCGAGGCGATTAGCATAAAGCTTCTAGTTCCTGCGATTAAGAACGCTAACGCGGCTAACAAGGCTCGTATATAGCGCATTATACGCAATTACGAGGAAGCTAAGGTTAATAGTAAAGATGCTCTCGACGGCTATAATACTAGGTTAAGGGCGAGGACTTAGGCTAATAATAATAACTTTCCGTTAATCGACGACCTAGTCGACTTAGATAACGAGGATAAATAGGAGATCGAGTCGCTCGATATGTTCGATAAGTAAGGGACAGTTTAATTTGCACGCCGCTAGTAAGGCTCTTTGCACGCCGCTAATCTGTTTTGCACGCCGCCGGTAAGGCTCTTTATACGCTGCCGGTAAGGCTCTTTACACGCCGCCGGTAAGGCTCTTTACACGCCGCCGGTAAGGCTCTTTACACGCCGCCGGTAAGGCTCTTTGCACGCCGCCGGTAAGGCTCTTTGCACGCCGCCGGTAAGGCTCTTTGCACGCCGGCAATAGGTAAATGTCGGTAAGTCTAACAATGCGATCCTTTTTGCACGCGCTAGACAGCTAATTAAATAAACCGTTTCGATAATAGCGAGTAAAGTAAGGTTTTTGACAATAGCAAGGAATCGACCTCGTCTAGTATTAAAACTTCGTCGTCTAGTCTGTCGTCTTCTTCTTCTTTACGCATAACAACAGCAGCAGTTATAGCAATAGCACTACCGCCGGGTTTTTTCTTCCCTTTTCGTTGTCCGTCTATGCCTATAGAGGGTATTACTACTACTACTATTATTATTATTATTAGCCTTTGCCGCGCCGCCTCTACTATATCCCGCCTCGCTGCCTATTAGGCACGCTAACTCTTCCTATTCGTTTCGAGCTCGAGCGCTAGTCGCTCTACTACTAGCATTACTAAGTAGGTCTAGTCTAGTCTATCGTAACTATCTAGCAGCTAACTTTAGTATAGGCGCGAGAAAGCTAACCGCCTCTCCGCCCTTACTACTACTATCTCGCGTATACGTAGCTCGCGTCGCGAGCACTACCTCCGCCTCGTCCGTCTCCGTATTGCTCGCGGCCGCAACGTTATCCCTCCTTCGGTCCCTTCCTTCTCCTTTGCTCCGCCGGTCGTTACCCTCTCCGACTATAATATCTACCTCGGCGACAACGACGACAACGATAATGCTAGCCTTACTAGCTTCCCTACTAGCGATTCGCCCTCTTCCTCTCTATCTCCGCCCGCCTACCTATAAGTTTATAACTTCGAGTCGACAGCTCTTCCTCCTTAAACGTCTACTAACTAAACATAGCCTTAATAATACCGCCGCCGCCGCCTCGCCCTCCTCCGCGCCTCGCCGTAAAGGCCTAACGGGCCTAAGACTCTCTACTCGCTTGCCGGTACCGGTACCCGGCGCGTTCTACGAGGCCGCAGTGCTAATATTAGCAGACTAGTAGCATTAGTAGAGGCTAGGGGCCCCTCGCTCGGAGAACGATCGCGTACGTCGTCTAACGTATATCGGTCGCATCTACGAGACGAGCGCTAGGGCCCTAGAGCCTAACCTATGCCGGCCGTGTTACTAGAAGGGCACTCCGTACCTTAAGTATACGCAGTAAGGCCGCGACGAGCATAATAGGTTCGCCTATAGGAAGAACACGTGCGGTAGGTGCCGCTTCCGCAAGCACCCTAAACAATACTAGTAGATTAGCGATAGCGAGATAAGATTAAGAATAAGATTAAGATTCGTATGTGCCTATAGATGTTCTATTTGTTGCGTCGTCCTCGTAATATGTTTATGTTTGCTAGTCCAGGTTCTTAAATAACTAGATAGCGTGCAAAATAACTAGACAGGCGCGTGCAAAATAACTAGAAGGGTAAAGTAGCCGCGTATAAAACAGCTAGAGAGTAAAGTCGACAATAAGGAGCCTTTCTAGTATAGATAATGCGATAATTTCGTAGACTAGACAGTTCTTTATTTATCTTTACCGACTCCTACTCGTTCGACCTCGCTAGAACATTACTACTACTACCGTAACTATAGCCGACGACCCCGATCTTACCGCTATACTCGACGACGTCCTCGAATACCTCGGAGATAAAGAACCGCGCGCTGCCTCCGGCCTCCCTCTACTATCTACGTACGAGCAACTCTTCGGCGCACTACTACTATTATTATTACCGCCTACTCCTGCTCCTACTCCTACCGCTAGCCGCTTGCCTTCTACGCGCCCTGCTCCCCGTCGCCGCACTACTACTACCGCGATAGCCTCCTCCTCCGATCCCTTCGCTTTCGACAAAGAAGATACTACATAGCAGCTACTACTACAACTACAACCGCCGCCTCCTCCTCCTCCTCTTCGAGCTCCGGCTTAATAACAACAATAGTAGCAGTAGTAGCTATAACGCGGCGGCGGCTAGCGCGCTCGTACGGCAGAGCTATACTAGCTATAAAGAATAGGTTAGTATACTAGGCGCGTAGACGGAAAGGGCTGGGACAACATAACACTAGTAGAGTAGCGGAGATAGTCGCATATTGCGCGGATCGAAGAAGGTTACGAAGAGGCGAGACGGCTACTATATCGTAGGTGTGTCGCAAGAGAGGCTTATAATAGAGCGGGCACTAGCCCTTGCATAGTGTATACCTACTAGGCTAGCGAGGAGTTCGAAGGTAGCCGATATAATGTTGCGAAGTGCTCGCGTTATCGGCTAGGGAGCGAGAAGTACGAGTAGTTGTAGCAGTGGAATCGAGAGAGTATATATGTATCTGTGTTTATTTCGCCTATCTAACTTCTAAATCTTTCGATATAACGCTATATCTATCTGGAAATGCATTTCGATTCCCGAATTTCGTTATACTAACACGATTCGTTATACTAACGTGTTGTCGTGTTAGTATAACGAGACTTGAATTGTTAGAAGGCGGACGTAGTTACTCGGACAGCTCGTATTGCTCGATAGATTATTAGGTCGAAATCGGTGTTCGTTATACTAACGTATCGTTGTATTAGTACAACGAGTCGCTAGATTAAAGAACGCTATAGCAGAAACCGCAGATAGTTAGAGATAATGTCGAGGTGCGAGAGCGTCGAGGATTTAGGATACTATTAGGAAAGAGGGAGAGCGTAACATAGTCTATACGCAAAACAATAGCGATGTACGTAGGCGGTAGTCCCGCAGCACTCTTTCCTTCCTACCTAGCACCTACATAACAGCAGCAACACTTTAGCGTCGTCTCGTCGCGTCGTATTAGTCCCGACATACGACATTATAATACACAATCGACAATCGATAAGCAGAACCTCCGCCTTTTAGACGATCCGATACTACTAATCTTAGCGATATTCTACTTTGCACGCCGCGAAGTATTCTGCACGCCGTAATAGAGGCCTCTTAGCCGGTCGTGGATTAAGTGGACTAAGAAGAACGACGGATTAAGAAGGACAACGGACTAAGAAGGACGACGGACTAAGAAGGACGACGGACCGAGAAGGACGACGGACTAAGAAGGACGACGGACTAAGAAGGACTAAGACATTACTACTTTGCACGCCGCGAAATCCATTTTATACGCCGCAATATAAGCTTATTAGCTAATCGTAGACGACGGATAGTACATAAGGTAGGCAATAGCTTAAAAGGACAACTTAACTAGGACATTGCTTTTCGCTATTAGCGTACGCGCTGCATACAAAACCCCAAACTCTATACCGCATAAATTAATTAAATTGCTATAGAACCGACATACTGCAAGACGGACGAACTACTACCTCCTTAACTAGCTATCTCCTCGTCCTCGTCCTCGTTATTATCTACTAGCCTACCTCTACGCTTACGAGAGGGACTCTTATAGTTACTACCAAACTTACTCTTATTAGCTATTACCTTATGCATCCTACGAGATACCGTCCGCTTACGTCCACTACGGCGAGGCTAAGCTAAATCGAGGGCATCGCGTGCTGCTATAAGAGCCGCCGGATCGATATCCTCTCTACGGCTACGAGCACGACTACGAGCTAGAGTTGTCGATAGATCGGTAGCAGACCTGGATCCTACTCTACTAATAGACGATAGGACGCGCTTTAGTAGTAGAGCGGAGAGATCGTTAGACGCTTAGCTAAGAAGTCTCGAGGTCTTGCGCTTAATTCTCCTACTGCTAACGTCGAGTCCTAATAGTGGATCCGATAGTAGTAGTAGATCCGATAGTAGTAGTGGATCTAATAGTAGATCCGACGGTAGTAGTAGATCTAATAGTAGATCCGACGGTAGTAGTAAACCTACTAGACCTACTAGACCTTTTCCTCGATTACTAGGCTGTCTATACTATTGCTATATTAACTTGTTAGCCGCCGCCCTCTTTAATAACGACGCACTCTACGTAGACTTTCGAAGTTAACCCTTCTAAGCGTTCTTACGCTAAGTTGCAGTCTCGACTAGCTTATCTAATCGCGTAGCCGAGGCCGCGGCTAACTCCTTCTTAACTTTACTAGCCTTCTTAGTAGCGCGCTCCTCCCTTATACGCTTTAGCTCGGCACGGTATTCGGCATGCTCTTTGTAAACGCCTAGAGCGATATACTTAAGGAACTTAACGAGTTTTGAGAGCGAGACCGTCTTCTTACGATCCTTACTACCCTTTTACTACTAAGCGATAAACGATTTGCCGGCAGTCTCCTTAATGTCCCTGCGTGTTAACATACCCTAATTGTCCTCTAGCGCCTCGTGTCGAATGCAGTCGCATAGGGACTAAAGATGCTCGTCTGGAATAATTAGGTTATATAGTAGTTCTCCGAGGAGATTCTCGAAGTTGTACCTAGAGTCTAGCTTCGCAAACAACAACTTCGCCTACTTCGCGAAGAAGGACTGCAGCTTTAGAAGGGCGAATGCTTGTTTCGTGCCTTTAGCGGGTGTTATCTTCTTCTTCGGTACCGTTAGAGGCTCGACTTCGTCCTACTTAGTTAACTTAAATAACTCGGGGTTATAGAATCCGTAACAGTCTTCTAGCCGCACAGGCTCTAAGTCGTACATCTTCTTATAGTCCTCGTAATATGCGAGCTGTGCATCTCGAAAGCATATAGGCACTAGGAGGTATTAACCGTTAATCGCATAGCGGATTAGCATTAGTGTCTTGTCGCGCCTATCTATTTCGGTCTAAGTCCAGTCCTTACCTAAGAGGTTTCTTCGTTTCTAGGTCGGCTCGGCGACATCGGTTATTTCGACGTCCTTACGGCGACGTACTACGATCGCCGCATCTGCATCTAGCTGTTAGTCTGGATTAGGACGACCCTTACTAGGCATCTCGGTATTGCGTAGACCGCTCGGCCGAAGAGCTGCGTATAGCTACTATCGCTACGCTACTAGTGTAGCCGTATCGTATAGAGTCGCCTTACTATTATCCTCCCTTAGAATTACCGACTAATGCTTAGAGCCCTCTAGTACTTACTTAAACGCATTATCGAGATACTACGGATAGAACTAGAAGAACAAGCCCTTTAGTCTATGCGCTCGGATAGCGCGACCGCACTTCTAGATAATATCGTTAATGTCCTTCGAGATAGGCAACTTCTATTGCACGACCTACATAATATTACCGATATTATAGCCGTGCGATAGCGAAGGCGTAGAGACTATAATGCGAAGAAGCGAGTTAGGCTTCTTATACTCGTTGTATCGCACATCCTTATCGTGCTTTAGCACACGGCTAGTATAGAAGTGTACTACCTTATACACGTTAAGTCGATTGCTATTACCGCTGTCCTAGCGATACTTCTTAGTCGCATCTACGCAGTCCTTTGTTAACTACACTAGCTAGCTCCGGAACGTAGTAACTAAATCGACGACAGCGCTACGACCGTCCTCGAATATTAGGCTCTTAACGATGTTCTCTAGGGTAGCCTTATTCGATTTATTGCGGGCCTGTTTTAGTAAGAAGAAGAGCATATTGTAGTTGCCGAGCGACTGCTCGGGGATTAGCACTAGGATTAGTGTAATATCGATACGGTCGATGCTCGTACGAATAATCTTAGTCTAAAAGGCGTTGTCGCTAATATCTCGGAAGCTACCTCGCTCTAGGATACTCTCGATGCTTAACGGCGAGATTGTTGCCGATGCACTAAGTACGACTATCGTACGACGAAGCAGACGACGAAGGATGTATAGCTATAAGAACTCCTTACGGAAGCCGTTACCCTATTTAGCTAAGAGGTAGACTTTATCGTATGCGATTATGCCGATGCGGTTAGAGATGTCGATAACTACCTAGCGGCACTAGTCCGAAGCTAGCATCTTAGGCCTAGCGATAACATAGTCGAACTCGTTCTTCTTAATGCGGTCGAGGAGGTCTGGATAAACAAGTTAGTAGCTGTCTTGGACAATCGATAGGAAGATAGAAAGGAAGGGAAGATAGTCGCTTACCGGGTTTCTTACGCATCGTGTCGGCCGTAAGTAGGTAGACCCTTAACAAGTTAGAGCTAGTGCGCTTTATCGCAAGCTCGATATTAGCCTTCTACTCTTTACTAATGCGATCGAGAGGGACGATCTGCATTACTATTAAGCCCGTTAAGAAGCAATACCTATAGTATAGTAGACTCTTGCCTACGCCGGTGCGTGCTATAGTTAGGACGTCGTACATCGCGAAGATTATTATGTATAGCATATTAGTCTAGTATTCGGTTAGCCGATATCCCTAACTAGGGTAGAACATGTCGATAACTAGCGTTAGGCCTTCTTCGATAATGCGGTATTAGGTGTCTAGTGCGTATTTACTCCGGCCGGCATCCTATACTAGCCTCTATAGCTCTTTAAGTATCCTATCTTTAATCTTGTTACATCGCATCTCGAACTATTGCTTCTAACTATCCGGACTAGTGTCGTTAGGCGGTAGCTCCGCATCGTATATCTACTCGGGCTTAGGGCAATTAAATGCCGTAAGAGGGACTGCTTGTCGATAAGTTTGTCCTCCTTGTCCTCCGCTACCTCGCGTAGCTTTTGCACTTCTACGCTAGTCCTTCTCCGACTAACCCTATCCGAATCCTCTACGACTACTTCTACTTCCACGACTACTCCTACTTCTACGACTACCGCGAGGACGACTGCCGCTACTACGAGGACCGCTAGTACCGCTACTACGAGGACCGCTAGTACCGCCTCTTATCCCTTACGCCTTAGGTAGCATAATAATTAAGTCTTCGATATAGGCTAGTCGCTAGAAGGCTCGTTACGAAGAGGAAAGATGCTCGGATTTGCGTATAAAGAAGTACGTTAGAGCAATAATTGCGTAGCGTATAAAGAAGCGCTCGGGTTTGCTATTCGAATAATCTAAGTATAGCTCGGCGTGCAAAGAAGAAGAATCGATTGCTACGTAGCGTGTAGGACAATAGAGGTGTCTACGGCGTATAGGACGATAGAGGTATCTACGGCGTGTAGGACGATAGAGGTGTCTACGGCGTACGGAATAACGATTCGGTAGTCGACGTGCGTATAAAGAAGGAAGCTAGCGTGCAAAGAAGAAAGTAGTTGCGTATAAAGTAGTAGTAATCTAGTAATTCACGTATACGGACGCGCTAGCTTTAGCGAAAAATCGAATTCCGAATAGACACTAGCACAACTACTTTATAATACATTATCGATACACGAATTATAGGAGGTTGTTTAGCGGATTAAGGCGAGGTAGCGCGTGTGTCTATATTAATTAGAAATAGTAGTGGTAGTCGTTTATAGAGGGCGTTTGAAATGCCAAAAGATACTAGATATTTAACACGTCCTGTTTTCGTAGAAGGCGGGTTTTTAAGCTCTAATTATTATATTTATATTTATTTAAACTGCTATATCCTGCTCTTTATCTAATTACCTACAACTATTTTTCTCGGTTTGTTTCTGCGAGGCGTGGTTGTTCGGTAGTAAATTAGTGAAAATGAGGACCTAGTGTCTAATACTACGGATTTAACCGGATCCTACGTTCTATCGTTAGGCGCTCCGCTAGAGAGTCCAAGCTAGCCCATACCTATAAGAGATAGAGCTAGCACCGTTGTGGAAGTGGTAGTGAAAAGGAAGTTACCAACAGTTGAGGAAGTGATGTTGTATACAGACGAAGTCACGTGGCTTGAAAGACTCGGAAGGTGGAGCGACTGAAACGGAGGCAGGCTTAGCTCTGCTTGTCGAAGTACAAACATCTCTCTCGACAATTCATCACACCAACACAAACGATCAGCCGCCTGTCTTTGAAGCTTTAACAACGATGGCCAATGATACTTGGTCACCGACGGAACTATCACCCAGCGATGAAACCAGGCGACAAGCGCAACACGCCTACATCGACAAAACTCTCGGTTTCTCAATCCACCCCGATGTCAAATCCTCGTTATCGGCGACCAAAGAGGGCAGAATCCAGGCATTAGATATTTCTACGATTCCTCGGACGAGCGTGGACGGCCCAAATGCAAATTCGCTCTTCCATACGGTCGACCGTCTTCAGCCCTCTGAACTCACCAAGCCCAAAAATCTGGACCACCAATATCTCCTCAAATCCGGACACTACGACTTCATTGCTCTCGGCCTCCTGCATACCACTCTCTCGCCGAACGAATGGGGTCTCGTACCCACTCGCCTCATTCAGCTACTGAAACCCGGCGGCTGGATCCAATGGGTAGACTGGGATCCTTCAACCCTCAGGATAGCAGGCGTTCGACCCGGAACACCAGATGCTGTCGCTCTACGCGCTCTGCTACAGCGATACACAGATGCTCTATCTGCGCGACAAGTCGGCAGCACGTATCGAATCGAAGCGCTATTCAAAAGGGAAGGGCTGCTGAAGGTGGATTCGGATATGTATCCGATCGCGCCGGAGGTCGAGTTCACAAAGAACGTCGTCGAGGGCGTGGTGAGAGAGCTGGCGGAGTGGGGCGTGCTTGGGATCGAGGAAGCGGAGAACGTGCGCGCTGAGGTAGGCGAAGAGGTGGAGAAGGGTGGTGTGTTGATCTGGTGGGATCTTTGGTGTCATATTGGGAGAAAGCCAAGCTAAACTTCGCCTGGACCTGGATGGACTGCAGTTCTGATGCTGCATTGATCTCTTAACACGTATCTTTCGTGCCTCTACGCCACTGTTCGAGCGGTGTGTGGTCTGCTGAGTTTTTGCTGGATTCCACGCTCATGGAATGTACCTCCGGAAATTCCAGGACACCTCCACTACTGCAGCAAAAGACATCCGATCAGCATGGTCCATGTTTTCGAACGGTGAATGGCCGCGACCCGTGGCATACGACGTCAATCACGCGATCTCGAAGCATGCCGATGCTGACCTGCTAATGCACTTGCATTTTCGACTTGACTGTACTGCATTACTTGCTCCTTTCAGTGAGTGGACGAGACAAGAGCCATTGCCATGTCGATTGGACGATCAATGCTTCTTCATCGAGGCCGTGCTTATACCGTCTGGCACAAATACTCCACGTGTAGAGCCACAAGATCCGGAAGACCTTCTTAATCCCGGCTCACGGCAAGCGACGGAGCGCCAAATAGCCCACCCCGCCAACTTCTGAAATTTAGCTTTTAGCCGAAATCTTACTCGACTTCACTTTAATTTTCAAGACAGCCGGTTATCCGAACGCACCACGAATTGCTAGCGATTGGATGTTTCCAGTCTTATATAAAAAATATTAGTCTTAAAGTGGGAAAACAATAATTCTAAGGTGGAAGCCGTACTAGCGCGGCCGGCGTACGTATTATAAGTAAAGTAACGCTTATAACTAAATTACGCGAGGCTTATAATATAATAGCTTCTTTCCTATTATTAACTCCGCTTCGCTATACGCTTATAGACTATTCGCGGTGCGTTCGTAAGCTATCTACGAGTAAATTATAGGCTAAATACGGTATTTACTTATTATTATTAACCTCTTAACTATACGTCCTTAAAAAACTTTATAAATCGCTTCCTTCGATTACTACTACTACTATTACGCGCTACGCTATACTATCCGTACGATTACGCCGCTTAATAGTACTTATATATTCTTGTTCTACTATTATTACGACCGCCGTCTCCGACCTTGCTATTACCGTCGCTAACCTCCTTATTAACACTATCGTTACTACTATAATAGAGGCCGCTTTATAAGTAATACCTTTAGCCTTTATATATATACTACTAACGACTTTCTAGTCTTCTCGACGTAATAGAAACT
>JALRMM010000474.1:0-25473 GCA_026122155.1 Zymoseptoria crescenta
GGTGCATAAAATTCAATTGTTTTACTAGAAGGTGCTGCTACCTAGGATATTAAAACTATAGGCTTTTCCAGCGAGGTTACCGATAATGTTACCCTTAATATTACTCCTAACGTCGACCCTAGTATTACTGTCCGTCTTAACTAGCTACCGGAGAATCCCAGTCGATAGCCTCCTTAATCTCCTAACTATTACTAAACAAGTTCTACCCGTAGCATTCGAAGATTTCAAAGCACTTAGTAGTATTACTACCCGTAAGGTTACTACGGTCGCGGTAGGCATTTATATAAGGCTCGTAGGGCATACTAGCCACGAGATGCTTCTTAGCAATTTTAAGGGCGTTAGTGTAGTTAAGCTGTGTAAGGTTAGCCGTAAGGTTAACTATAGTGTTATCGATAACGTTACATCTTTGTCCTTATAGACGACCGGCGGCTTTGCTCTATTCTTTAACGCCTTCTTGCCTTTCTCTACACGGACATCTTGCTTATATCGGGGGAAGGTCTCCGGCACGCTAGATATTGTTAGCTATAAGGTTAAGGGCGAGGTTAGGTATAACGTTACAATCTAGCTATAGCACCCTAAGCCGCTGCGATCGCCTCTATAGATTTAAGGCCTTTGCCGCTAGTAGTTTTCCTAGGGGGCCTAATAAGGTTAGCAATAATATAAAGGGTATTTAATCGAGCGGTGCTTAAAGGTTAGCCCGAAGGGGGCTAGACGTATTCGGCATAGTCGCGGGTTCGGCCGAAATTCGAGACGCCGTAGACCCTAAAACGACGATGCTTAGCGTTTAGCTTTACTCTATTACTTCACTTCCTATAGGTATAGTAGCTATTTCCGTTTACGGTAGCGCTGCCTATGTAAACAGAAAGGCGGACAATACGATAGAGAAAAGCGACAATAGGAAGAAATGCATACGAGAAACCCTCAAAACTTTACGACGTAGACGTAATGTTTATAGTCCTATAAGTCCTTACTACTACCACCACTACTACTATTACTCTCGACCGCCCGCTCCAACTACTATACCTAGCCCGCCGTCGCGCCGCTCGCTCTCGCGAGCTGTAAGTAATGTCGGCGGTAGAGTAGTAAGCAGCATCTAACGGCATATATAGCACACTTTTTTCGAAGACGCTGCCGTTTAGTAGAAGCGTGCCGCTAAGAGTAAGCAATTTAACAGCGAATCGTCCTTACAACGCAGCATCTAACTATATATGTAGAGATTCGTTAGTTTGAAAGCGGCTTCGCTTTTACCGCCCGCCGTAAGTAAGTTACCTAGTTTCCGTTTATAGCGTGCACCGTACTATAGACACAAAACAGCTAACTCCTAATAGCGCCGCCCGCGCCGCCCGCCGCGCCCCCGCCCCCCCTCCGGCCCCTACGCCTGCTCCTACTCTTACTCCGGCTCCGCTAGCCTATAACCCTACGTAAGCACACCTAGGAAGAGAGACCGAGAGAGACTTAAGAGCGAGCCGACGTAGGGACAGCAACTAATAGGTTACGTAGTCCCGTGGACGACGACGACGACGATAATAATGCCGGGTAAGCAATTCCCTTCTTAAGTAACGATTACTACCGAGAAAACAATTGCTAACCGACTCCTATAGCTTTCCTACGCCCGCCGCCGCCGCCGACGACAACGATAACGACGACGACGATAATAACGACGACGACGATGCTAGGTTAGTTATTTCCGTCTATAGCCACCTTGCAACGACTAACTATATATATCTATAGCCCTCCTACCGCCGCCGCGCCCGCTCCGCGCCCTATTAGTCGTCCGCCCGGTTCGGGTATAGTGCCCTTACGCCGCCCGGTATAGTAGAACCGTTAGGTAGGTCCTCTACCTTTTCTGTTTATAGTAGCAGTCGCACTATAGATAGAAATTCAAGCTAACCCGCGCGCGTATAGTAGTCGGTAACTCCGTTCCGTTAGAGTTAGGGCTCGCCGGCGTCGTAGCGCCGGTAGTCGCGTATCGGTCGCTACTAGGAGCTTAGCTAGCACCGGCCGACTCCTTACGCGAACTGCGCCGGTAGGCCTTAGGCCTAAGATTGTATAGTAGAGGTAGGCGGTACCGGCCCCTACGGCATATATATCTAGCGTAGGGATGTACCGGTGTCGTCGTGCTAGTAAATAGTTTAGAGAGCGGCAGCGGCGTCCGACCTACTAGGCGGGCATGCGTATAAGACCGTATGAACTATTAAAGATAGACGCTTCCCTTCGGGGTGTAAGACGTAATTAAATAAATACTAGATCGTTCGCTCGTTAATGTTCCCTCGTCCTATAACTCCTAACTTCAAACCGTACTGTTCTCCGGCCAGTTTCTATTTATAGTGCCGGTTGTACTATAGACGTAAATGCAGTAGAGATTAGACCGATGGACGAGGAGGTAGGCGTGTAGCGTAGGCGGGAAAGGGCTAGCTTCTCCTACGAACTGCCGAGCCGTACGTATTCGTAATAGTAACGCGCTATGCGAGACGTCTATTCCAGTCGGCAGTCCGCATCGTAGGAAGGTAGCTAGTGCCACCCTAAAGCCGCTCCAAATCAAAGGTGTCCTTAAACAACAAATCTTCTAGCTTCTTAACACGCGATATACCGACGTAGAACAATAGCACGTTCTTACGACCGTTAGTGAGATTAAGGACAGCCTTTAGAAGCGTTATGCCCTACGCCTTATAGATAGTAATAGCGTATGCGAGTCGGACGGGGAAGTTCGTACGTATGCGGGTTTCGCCTTTATAGAAGAACGAGCGCTAGAACGACTATTAGCGGGGGTGGAATTTATGTCTATAGCGGCAGCGCCACTATAAACGAAAACGGGAATCCCACCTAAGATCGGAATATAGGAATTATAGCAAACCGAGACCTACGAAACGAATATTCCTCGACATATAGTCTATTATAGCTCGATCGCGGGACTGCGACAAGAAGGTAGTAGGGCTAGTTAGGAGGATCCGCTATTAGGGTAGAGCCAGCCTTCTATATAATATCGTAGAGCCGGCACTCCGTACTATTTACGATGCTACGCTTAGTCCATAAGTTCTGGAGGATTATTAGCTTGCAACCGATGCTTATATTAACGCGGTTCTCGAGGTAGCTAGCCTTAGGGGCAAGCACCTTAGCAGCGACCGGATAACTGTTTAATGCGAGGCACGAGAAGATAGGCTGCCCGCTATCGCGTATACGAGTAAGGTTAAATGCGTTGGCATCTACGTTAGTACCGTATAGGCGGATAGCGTCCTCGAACTAGCGGTAGACTAGATGCTAGATATTAAAGTTCGACTAATTAGAGATTATTAGTACGCTAAGTATAGCAAGGATTATTGTCTATAGTAGCTAATGCACTATAAACGGAAATTGCGGGGATACGAACTATGCAACGAGTAGACAAAGTGCTCTAGTGCTCCGATATAACCTCGGTGTTACGGAGCCCTTCGAGGGTAGTAGCGAAGTCCTTACTACTAGCACGCTAGCGCTACTAGACGGTTAACTCGACTAACTTGGTAAATGCTCGATACTTATAGAAGCTATGCAAATCCTCTATAGACACGCTGCTAGCCTCCTTCGGTCGGTTAGTAACGCTAAAGAACATAGCCTTGTCGTTAATCGGAGGGAGCTACTAGAAGTTACTAAACAGTAGAATGCTAATGCTACTAAAGAGTCTATCGGTAACGAAGGCCTACTTTAATCGAAGATCGATCTAATATAGTGTTGCTAAGCTAACTATGCTCTTTTTATCGATAATTAGATACCTACAGTCCTAAAGGCGTCGCTACATATCTACGGCAGCGGCTGCTAGTAGCTTCTTAAAGGGTTAATTAATAGGAAGCTTAAGCAGTAAGTGGAGGGTGCTGCCGTTAATGTTGTACGCGGTAGAGCTAGTAGGTGCAGCGCGAAGGATCGTAGTAGTCGTGTAAGGCAACAGGACCTATAGCAGTTAGACTCCTTAGTCCGATCCGTTAAGTTTATGTCCATAGTGCGATTGCTACTATAGACACAAATGCGTACCTGTAAATAAGCCGAAAGTGCTTAAATAAGGAAGGACTTTCTAGTGCTAGCCCGACCGTCTACATTGTATAGCAGCTATTCCGGCGGAGCAGCATCGCGGAGCGCGGACTTGCAATAGTTTATTACCTTATTATATACTAGCCGCTGCTCTACGGACAGTATGTTAACTATATTAGGGGATTGGAAGGCTACCTCCGACTACTTTAGATAGGCAGCCTTCGCTCGCTCCCACTAGCTCGATTAATAGATATCTAGCTCCTATCTAGGAAGCATCTCTACAACCGGATCCTACTACCGCTAATACGTACTAACATAGAAGTCCCAGTTGTATAGCTAGTTGTCCGTCCGCTTACTAAGATTATTCGGATCCTTACGCCGTACGGCTGGATTCTAATAGATAGTCTATCTAGCGAGTAGCTCCGTGCTACCCGCATTACGCTCTAGACGTTGCTCGCTAGGCTCGAACTCCTCGTCTTTATCCGCCTCCTTAAGAACCTTATCTATGTAGTCGAAGAAGTGGTCTTCGTAGTGCTAACGGTAGGACTTGTACGCGTCTACCTACGTAGCGTACCTATCGTGCGGAAGCGTAGAGTATTCCCGGAAGGGATAGTAGAGCACGAGCTTTATGCGGTAGAAGTGCTCGTAGTCTAGGCTACCGGGCCCGGCTAAATATCTACAAACAGGCGGTTAATTTTTGGTTATAGTGCAAATCGCACTATAGACGGAAATACCTTAGCTAGTAGCAAAGTATGCAATCGGGAGCATTCGGCCGAGGACGGGGGCTTTTGCCCTTCCGGTACTTAAAGGTTATAAGGAACTCGAAGAAGCTAGTGTTCTTACATTCATCGGGCCTTGTCTTATATTTTTCCAGAGGCGTCTAGCTACGTTGAATCTCCTTACTGCTCTCGTCGAGTTCTACCGATGTACTAAGCTAATCCTTAGTACGATAGTCTAGCCCGACCGACTTACGGCTACCTATCGATAACGGTAAGCCGAAGAGGATATGTAAGACTTCCTACGCTAACTAGTCTCTTTCCGCAATTAACCGATTAATCGTCCTAATAGCTAGTAACAACGCGGGCTGGAGGTAGGTCTAGGTTAGCAATATCTATCTACACCGTAAACACCACTATAGCTAAAAATACGCACCCGATTCTTATTCAAACACGGTGCCAGACTTCCGGCGATCTATTAATAGGTTAACGTCGTAGGCTCGTTCTTAGTCGCGTATTTCCTAACGTAGTTAATTACCGCCTTTGTAGACGTGTAGGGAGAGATGTCGCTATTCGCTCGCTAGGCTAGCGCGACCGTAGGGCAATACGCGTTTATTATGCAGTCGTTCGAGGCAGCATTAAACAGAGGGTAGTGGGGATTACGATTGCGATTAGTCGTTGTAGGCCCGGTAGCGCGAGGGAAGTGGAATCGACACTTCGTCGGCGCATTAGGTAGAGCGCCTCGCACCCTACGTTAATAGTAGCCCTGTGAAATATTAGACTCCTTAGTCCGTGTTTTAAGACGGGCGGCTAATTTCTATCTATAGCAGCAATCGTACTATAGATAGGAAATTACGCCCCGCTAGTATAGGAAGAAGAAGAGAGGGAGGCGGCGGTAGTAGTGCGATAGAGGTAACGAACAATAGACATGCTTACCTTGCTTCCGTCGTACGAGTGCTACTATACGCGATTTACGACGTCCGATAGATCCTCGAGGGTGTTAGTTAGCTTATTAGTAGTAGTGTTGTACATACCTCGAGTGCTAACACTAGCGCGAGCCCTACCTAGCTAAGGGTTAACCGCGACGATATGCTTGTCCTAAAAGGTAGTGAACGCGGCGCGCTCCGTCTCGTCCTAGATGTTACTATATGCCTCCGGCATAACACGCGGATCGCACTATACGAAGCTATAGACGTACGTGCTGCCGCGGCCTTGAAACTCGTACCTAAACTAGTAGTTAACTATGCCGAACTTAGGCTTAAGGACCTACGAAACAAGTTAGCATTTGTGTCTATAGCGGAGAGCGCGCTATAGACGGAAATTCCGGATTACGGATTGCGGATTACGGACCTACTCGAAGAACGACGTAAAGCGGTCGTAGAAGTGCTAGGTTATAATATACGGATTATTGCGGAGGTTCCGGCGTCTAATGTCGAGTCGCTTAGCATCTATACTATTCTTCTACCTCTCGTAATTAGGGAACAGTCGATATAGACTGTCCTACTATATGTCGGCCGCGCTAAAAGTAAAGAAGAAAGCGGGTTTGCCTACCGGGATTAGCGTTTCTGTCTATAGTGTTAGCCGGGCTATAAACGAAAATTGCTTACCTAATGCATAAATATATAATGTTAGCTCCGATCGCTTTTTATTCTAGAACGGCCGGATCCCCTTAATGTTCGTTAAGCTACGTACGACGCGATTAAGTAGGCGCTACGCCTAAACCGTATCCTCGCGGAGGTAATTACGCAGTTTATCCAGTGTTATTGCGCAGCTATCCTTGCGATTAATAATCCAGCGTAACCGGCTGCTACTAATATTACGCATCCACGTGTTAAATACCGCATAGCGGAAGCGCTAGTAACGGGCGAACCGGCTATTATCGTATCGAAGGAGATACTAGATCTATCTTAACAGCGGCACCTTCCTTAAGCGTAGGAGGGCCCAATCTACGAGCCCTTAAGGGAAGAGATATAGGAATGCGAGCGAGAAGATCCGTTCCTTATAGGCCTACTACGTTGCACGGTCCTACTACGAATACCGTAGAGTCTATAGACGCGGCTATGCTATTACGGCTCTAAAATGCTTAGGATTAGGCTTTAGACCTACGGAATGTTAGACTCCTTAGTCCGTGTTTTTAGACTTGAATTTCTATCTATAGTAGCAACCGCACTATAGACAGAAATACTTACCCTAAAGAAAATCCACCGCCTCCGTCTTACCGGGGAGGAGGTTTAGCACTACAGCACCCTCTATTACACCTTCGATGTTCGCACTATCCTTACCCTCGGGCAGTATAGTATTGTCTTCTACTTCTACCGTTGTAATCTTATCTATAACCGTACTATCTTCCGGCAAAGATAGGAGTGCAGCCTAATCGATAGCAATGTCCTTATACCTAGGGTAATAGTCGTAGAGATATTCGAGCTAGGCCTAAGTAGGTTAGTTTATAGTTATAGCGTGGATCGCACTATAGACGGAAATACCTGGACTTTATAACGGTTTACCGTAAACGATCTGCGGAACTAGGCTGTAAATTTACTACGATTGGAATCTTCTATATCTTGCTCCGGCCGGATAAGAATAGTATTGCACTAAGCCGGCAATCGTAGTAGCTTAGTAACTACATTAGGAACATTACGGGCGAAGGTTATAACGTGTCCCTTATACCTCTACTAGGCGCTATCGACGTAGACTATGTGCATGCTAATATGCACGGGAGCAATAAGTAGCTGCTCGATGTCCTCTAACACTAGTAGCTACGTAGGGACAGGGCCCGGATCTATGTTATTAGCGGAGGACATAAGGAAAGGCGCGTCCGACGAGAGACGCGTATCGGCCGTCTTATAGCGCTAGTAAATAAGAGCGCGATCGATCTACGAGGGCGTTAATTCCTGTTTATAGTAACATACGCACTATAGACGGTAATTGCCTACCTACCTTAACATTAAACTAGCGTTCCTTATAACGAGTGCAAAACTACGTCTGCTTTAAACCTAAGTCCTTTATCTATCTCTCTACTCGGTCCTAGTCTTTCTCTAACACGGCCGGTGTACGTAGGTTAGTACCGCCGTTATACGTACGAGGAACCCTATGTGCTTGTTTATAGAGCTCTAAACGGAGGGTCTCCAGCTCCTCTATAATACGTAACGCTACTTACGCGTCTTCGTCTAGCGGGGGAGGCGGCGGAAATAGAGGCGGCGGAGGTAGAGGCGGCGGAGGTAGATCTAGCAGTAGTCGAGGGAGGATCTCGCGTTGTTTAGGAATATATCGTCTAGTAGGTAGTGCATTAGCGCGTCGTGCGGCTATAGAGGCCTACCTCTCGGCGCGCGTAGAGGCATTGTTTCCCTAGGAAGTTTAATTAGTACCGTGGAAATATTTGTCTATAGTAGTAGCACTACTATAGACGGAAATCGCGGGCATACCGCTACGAGCCTAGAGAGAAACGCTACCTCGTCGTCCGGACTCGAGCTATCTTAACGCGTAACTAGCTAGCTATTATTAGCACGGCGACGTTTAACGGCGCGGGTAGTAATAGTACGGCACTTGTTATAGGCGGCGAACTCCTTACTAGTAGCGTTGCGAAAGGAAGCGAGAGGCAATAGTCCGTTGTAAGGTAGCTTTATGCAGTGTTTAGAGGACATGTAGGCATTGTACAATTCCTAGTTATAGTAGACGTGTTGCTATAAACAAAAATTCGAGAGTAGTGCGGAATTACGTGGAATCTCCGTAGTAATCCGTACTACTAGGGTAGAGATTCTACCTATATATTGCAGCAATCTGCAGCTCTACACGGCCGGGTTTGCTAGCGTAGTAGCAACGGAAGTCGTAGCGCCCACGGGTCGTAGAAAAATGCCTAGAGGTGCGCACCTAAAGCTACGTCGATGTAAGAAGGGTCTATAGCCCGCCCGGCCTCTTTTTTTCTCGAGTTTTTGTCTATAGTCGTTAACCCGATTTGATTTTTGTTTGTAGTGCTGCTATTACTATAGATAACAATTCGACTAGGCGGAGTAGAGTAAAGGAAAATTTAGTAGAGGATTACGTGTAAGACGGCACGTAATAGCTATATTTTCAACTTTAGCTTATAGCTAATTAAAACTTTTAGGGGCCAAAATCCAGACGACTATTATAGGCCCTTCGGGCTAATTAGGCGTAAGGACATAGGTAATATACTTATTCTCGGTTTCCTTATCGGCATCGATAATAGTCGGCGCCGACTTCGCGTTAATATCCTTCTTCGATTTCTTAGAGGGGGGAGCGCTTTAGAGGTTAGCCGTAAGGTTAGGCATAATATTAGGAAAATATACTTCTTAGCTGTCCGCTTCTTCGATTTCTTAGCGGAGGATAGATTAGAGAGGTTAGCGGTAAGGTTAGACGTAATATTAGGGAAACATACGTCTTAGCGGCTAGGTTACTAGCCTATCCGCCCTTCTCGTTCGTTATAGTTAGGATTACGCGGTAGGTAGCTATAATATATTAGTTATAAGGTTAGCTATAGGATTAGTAGTAACGTTACCCTCGGTCTTAGTAACGGTATTATCGTCGAATCCTCTATCTCCGCCCTTCTTATATACTCCGTCGCGGCCTTCGCCTTATCTAGTAACTCGAATACGGTACTATAAGGTTAGTTATAACATTAGGGATAATATTAGGCCCTACTTACTACACTCCGCACGTGCTGCTTTATGTTAATATAAGAAGTAGCCCGGTGCTGCACAATAGGTTAGCTATAAGGTTAGTCGTAGTGTTATACGTAAGCTTACGTTGTATAGCCTAGCCTTGTCCTAATTATTAAAGCTATATCTCGGAATAGACACTTCTCTATTAGAATCCTCCGAGCCGTTAGATTCGGCGCCTATAATATAGTTAGCCGTAAGGTTAGGTACGACGTTAGGTATAATATACCTATCGTTACCTTATTTATTAGAGGTGCCGGAGTCGGGATAGCTTTATCCTTTAAGGTTAACACGAAGGTTCCCTTAGTATATCTATATACGGTTAGCTATAAGATTAGCTATAACATTAGGGAATCTATACTTCTATCCCTCCGGCATTAGGTAGATCGGCTAGCCTTTAGGAATTACGACATGCTTATAGTCGTCCTATAAGCTATAAGGTTAGTAGTAAGGTTACATATAAGGCTAGAGATAATAACAAACTACGTCGAAAGCCTTTCCCCTTATCCGTATTCCGTCTCCCTAAGCCTTAACTATTCTCTTATAGTATTTCTATATAAGGTTAGTAATAAGCTTACCTATAATATCTAGGTTAACCTTACGCTAGCCGCTAGTTTTCCAGTCTGCTCGAGTACTCTATTGTTCTTTATCTTAAGGTTCGTATATAGCGGTTAGCCGAAAGGTAAGTAGTAAGGTTAGGAATGTCTTAAATTTGTGCTTACGTAATCGTAGAGGCTATAAAGGGTAAGCTATAATAAGGTTAGCGGTAATATTAGGGATAACTTACTTAGGTAGTTATAAGTAAGGTTATAATAAGCAAGTAGAAGTAAGGAAGGAAGAAGGAAGGGGAGAAAATTTCGATTTCGCGCTAGTAGCTTAGCGTCCCTTAAACTTCGCGCGCGGTCTAACATATGCGCCTAGGCGTCTACGCTATAACATTACACCTAACATCCCTCGGCCACTCCCGCAATTTTCGGCTTATAGTTCCGCTTTTGGCATGTAAGCCGAGCTCTAGCGTTGTGAGCTCAGGTTTTAGCGTTAGGAGGTCAGCTACACCCACGCTCTTACCTGTCGTGCTGCCCGACCACGCGGACGCCGCGGTGTATACACCTCCTCTTGCTTGGATCGTCGAGGGGTCAGGGTTTCACATGCTCGCAGCCTTGACTTCTTCCCACCATTCTTACGAACGAGTCGGCTCGTGCTGCATGTATCGCATAACTGACGGACAAGCAGAGATCAACTGGACGGACTTCGCAGTTCGTGCTCACACCCTCACCTCACGACTGCCGGTGTAAGAGGCATGACCGGTGCTAAGCTCCAGTTTGACTGAGCCTGCGCAATGTGTTAGCAGAAGCGGGGTGCGCGATGTGGCCTGCTTTGGCCGTCGCACGAGCAGATGCTTCACCGCCTGTCTGCCTAGGACCTCCGATGCAAGCAAAGCTCTCGCGGAGAAGCAAATTTCCCGGGCAAGGAAGCACGTTGGAGTGGTACGCGAAGACGTTGCTGCTGTCAGTGCGGTGCACACGAGATCGACGTCGTCGACTCGTCGTGGGCCAAAAGTGGTGTTCTGCTGTATTATTATAAGCACACGTAGACTTGCCCTTGTTCCTTGTTCTCCACGCGCATGTAACGCAACGATGGAGACACGTTGTCTTTGGAATCTCGGTCTTTCGGGTGCGTTGCCTTGCATGATTCCTCTCCGAGCTCCGTTCCATGGTTGAGGCCAGATCTGGGGAATGTGGAGAAAAGAAGGCCCTTTTTCCTCCACGATCTCGAAAGTGAGTTTGTTGGGGAGGAGTGGATCGATATCGCGGGTAAGCAGACGGAACCGAGAAATGTCATGGGCATGAATGCATGGCAGGGGGTCCCTGCGATGGTTCACAGCAACGTGGATTCCGGACGGAGAAGCCATGGCGTCCGATCACGACAACATACACTCTTCCCAGCCATCATTCAGCGTTCAACATCGTCACGACGCGCTCTACAGGCTAGGATGACCACTGCGGCGTCCCGTCGGCGAAATCACAAGTACCTGCCTGGCATGCCCTGCATACTCTCAGAGGTTCTTTCTAAACTCAGGCAGGTGCCGGATATTGCGGTAGAATCAGCACAGCCTCGCAGCCACCGGAGGTCTCCGCGATCCGACGCGCACGGACGATTTAAGGTGCACAATCGTCGTTTTTCGTCGGTAGTATAAGACTTCCTTATTACTTTGTGCTTCGTTGTTAGTATACGCTTTTTAGCCGTTCTAAGATGTTGTTAGTATTGTTGTCGCTCTTATTACTCGCTCTTTTTACTCGCTTTTATTACTCGCTTTTATTACTCGCTCTTATTACTCGCTATCGCTATAGATAATGCTAAATTAGACGCGCTTACGACTAAGATAGCTAATAATCCGGATTTCGAGCTACTAGAGTATATTAATAACACGCTACTTAATATAGCTAGATTCGATAGAGGGTTCGAGGCTAGTAGTAATAATAAGGAAGCATTCGCGGAGGAGCGTTATAGTTAGCTCGAGTAGTAGATTGTTAATAATGCGGCTATACGTACTCTAGAGTAGAAGCTGTTTAGTAATATTAGTAATAGGGATATCTAACCGAAGTAGAAGAAGAAGAAGAAGGGTATTAGTACTAACACAACCGCCGAGCGGTAGAGCGGTAGAAACTCTTAGTCGAAGGCGCTACTATAACTACTACCGGACGCTAGTAAATAGTAGTAGCGTCTCTTTAATAGCTTAGTAGAGTAGATAACGGCTAAAGAGATAAGGATATATTAGTCCCTTATAAACAACGTATAGATAGGCGATAGTAGCCGTCCGCTCGTAGTAAGAGGTAGACTATACCGTAACTTCCGAATACTCTATCGTTATAGTTAGCGGTATAAGAATAAGTTAGTTAAGAAGGAAGGAGTACCCCTTAAGAAGCAACGTAATCGCTCCGGTAAGACGCCTAAAGGGTACACTACTGCTATAAAGCTTACCTATTATTATAAGGCTATTAAGGACACTATCGAAGGGGCTATCCTTAATAAGGATAGTTACTATATCGATAGTACCGAGTAGTAGCGAACGGGGAGGAAGGAGCTAGATTACTACTTAGTATAGCTAACTTACTAGACTCTCGAACGCGTACGTCTAAAGGACTACGTCGATAATAGCTAGCCCTTCTATAACTACGACCTCGAGTACGCCGACTAGCGTAAGATAAACACCTTCTTAGTCTAGCTTACCGGTAAGAAGGTAGCGCGTAGCTATAGACTAGTAGAGGTAAAAGCTAATATCGTCGGTAGTAGGCTCGGAGCGGATAATAGCTATAAATTGCTATTAAAAGCTAGAGGAGCGAGAATAGACATTAAAGCTATCTATAATGCCGTACGAGGGTTCTAATAGAAGTATCCGGATCCTCGATATTAGGGCAATAAATCCGGAGTACGGAGCTAGATACTAGACCTCTTAGAGTAGCTAGATAAACGTAAGTTGTCGTTGTTTCGTTATTTAATTATAAAGCTCAAAAAGTAATATTATCTAACTCCGGCTAGACCCTAAATTTAGAAAAGTTAGGGGCGGACTTATAGCTACTACGAGCGTGCTATATAAAGCATGTTTTTAAGCTAAAAGCTAGAAAAGGTATATCGAATTTAGAGGCTAAAATAGGACATCTTTTATACCGGAGGCTGGATTTTACGCGTATTTTTAATTACGCGCTCGAAAAATCTTCGAACTTTTTAAACGTTTATACTAACATTAATATTATATAGATAATTATTACGTAAAACACCTCCTAGGGATCCTATGCCTCGATAGTAGTACCTTAGAATGCACTATATTTGCTCGACTAGGCGGCCTCGAATTGCTTAGGCGATACGGACACTTTACGATCTATAACTCGATATACTAGACAAATTATCTCGAACAAAAGCTCTTTAGCTTAATAATCCGCGATAGTACGAATACCTTCCGACTCTATGTATACTAGCTCTTACCGAAAGAGGATAGTAAAATAATTACGGCGGCGATAAAACAGATTAAGAGCTAGTATATAATAGGGAATAAGAGGCTATAGGAGCCTAGATACATTATAACCGACGACTCTAGAGCTAAATAAAGGGGCGTATAGTTAGCGTTCTATAGCCTTATTAACGGTAAGTAAGAAGTTACTTATCTTATCTACTACTAGCATTACTAGTAGACGCTTTAAAAGTAGTTTAGTAGCCGTAAGTATTTAAGGACTCTTAGCTACCTTTTAAAGGCGATAAGGATGCGTAAGACGGAGGCTAGTATAAAGGATTTACTACGCTCTACTACTAATTGTCTTCTATCTAATACTCTATAGTAGAAGGAAAACTATATCTAGTATACTATATAGAACGACCGTAAACTCTAGGCCTTTTGCTATCGCTATTACTTATAAACTCTACTATAGATTCGCACTACTAGCAACCTTAAGAACTTCTACTTAGTGCTTAAGCGAGGGCCTAGTATTAAGTAGAGCATAAATTACTTCTCGCTCCGTAGTATTACTAGCTACGTCTATAACGTAGTAAATAGTTTCGAGTAGCGTATAGCGGTAAAGGAGTCTAATACTCGTATACGCATTTATCTAACTACTACTAGATATAGATAGCTAAGGAAGTTCCCCTATACTATCCAAATCCTTATTACTAATAAACTAGCTTATAGTAAGATAGACGCGCTCGCTAGCGCTATTAACAAGGATAGTAACTGCCCTCCGAATCGATATACCTACGCCTTCTACCTTAAATACCTCCTTATCTACCGCTACGTCTAGAGCTACTACCTACTCTATAACAACCTTACCGCGAAGGACTACGACTACTAGACGTAAGAGTAGGAAGAGAATAGCTAGGAGGTGTATTTTAAGAGCAGCCGCGTGCTAGTAGAAGATAAGGATAATAAGGAGACAACTAGTATTAGTCGATATACGGCTATAATAAAGGAGGTAATATAAGTAGTCCGTAAGCGCTATTACGCCCTTAACGACGACGAATACCTTAACTCTATACCTAGCTTAAAGGATATAGTTATAGAGTATTAGCTTACGTAGTTGTAGAAGGCTATCGCACTATTTAACCGTAAGATAGTTAATTAGCTTATTACCGAGATAGTAGCTTCTTATCCTTCGTAGAAGATTCTACTACTACCGCCGCTACGTCCTTATATTACTACCGCTACTACGCTCGACTACTATACGCCTCTAAGTAGCTATTACGCCGAGTAGAAGATTATAGTACTACGTTCTTAGGCGCTAACGTAAGCACTAGCTCCCTTATTAGTTAATAATACTAGTAAGAGGATTAGATTAGATAACGCGGTAGTAGCGGCGGAGGTATTAAAAGATAGTAAACAAAGGAACAATAGTAAATAATAGTAAACGAAGGAACAATAGTAAATAATAGTAAACGAAGGAACAATAGTAAATAACGTAGATATTATAAATATACGGATATAACACGAACAATACCTTTATAAGCATTAAAAGCGTGAATACCAGCGACATAGCCAGTTCGGCGACAGCGGCTACCTTCACCGACAAGAAACGACGATTGTGCACCTTAAATCGTCCGTGCGCGTCGGAGCAGGTACCTCCGGTGGCTGGAGCTGGATTCCGCAATATCCGGCACCTGCCTGAGTTTAGAAAGAACCCTCTCAGATCGCAATAGCTCGACTTCCACCTGCGAAATTGCGCCGCACAGACGCTGGAGAAGAGGCTCCAACCGAAGCTCCACCTGCGGTGTCGGCGGAGTGGCGTTGGCGCGAGATGGCGATACAAGTCAGACCTCGCTTCGGCTGCGAGACTCGGACTCTCGGAGTCCAGAGATGCAGTCGCGACCAATGAGACCAGTGAGAAGACCATCCTGACCGTGGCTCGCAGCGAGTAGGGCCGAATCCTGCGTGCAGATGCGGCTGAAGAAGTACGCTAGAAGCACGCTAGAAGGGAGCGAGGAGGCGGTGGAGAAAGGCAAGAGCCAAGAGGGCGAAAGCTCGGTTCGAGTGTCAGCTCCGCCAGAACTTGTTCTTCGCGCCTTCGATGGCGTCGCGCTAGAAGGATGGGCGAGCCGAATGTCGGTAATTGCAGGTCTCTGCTGGAACCAGAGTGCTGACGGCGTCGACCACGATCCTCAACTCATGGTCTGAGCGTCGATGGGTGAGATGATGTTGAGGACGTCCGTCGACGACAAGTGCGAGATGATGTGATCACGTCGAAGCAGCGCGGCTGGAGGGAAGCCGTTTCGCGATCGCGGAGAGTGAGGAGAAGGTTCTGTTCTGCACCCCGCGCGGAGTTTCACATTGGCGAAGAGAAGCAGATCTGTCAAGTCTGGAGCACAGAGGCGTTCTGCGACGAGCACTGAATGGCGGGTGATTCGGAGAACGAGACTGTCCGATCTGGGGAGCGAATCTACACACTAACGACATCTTGACTCTTCGCCTGCACATCACCCGCGATCAGTCCATACCGGGGTCGAGACAGGTGCAGATCGGTCTTGAGGGATACGAAAGATGCCCGTTCCGCGAGGAATGTGCAGGCTCGCGTGACACTCTCCTCTTCGCCCAGCCAAGAAGGCCATCAAAGATCGACGAGGTAAATTTAGCGAGATCGCCTGTTTGCGACACACAGCAAGCGGCAACGAACGAGTTGAGTCGAGTTGAGATGTTCTAGGATGCTTCCATGGGAGGCGTTGACAAGCCACACGACCTCTTTCCCGCCGTTTCCCGCCAAATCTTCCCCACGGGAGATGTGGACCGTTCGCCCTACGAAGCAGGCATCCCTGCACCAAAATTCCCCATGGGCATCACCGGGGGGAGGCGTTCTACCACGGCCGGCACGCATCAATATCATGCAGCCGGCTCCTGACGGTCGAGGACAAGCGAGGAGCGCCTCCAGCGAGCCGACCTCGGTGTCTGCCTGACCAACTAGAGCACTGCAATCTGCCAATGCCCGCCAAAGTCTATCCTCTACGGACCGATTACAGTGGGTTCTCTCCGAACTGGGCTGCAGTCTGGAGAGCCGCTTGCCAAACTCGTGACGCGCCCATCCACCAAACGGGGTTAATCCCAGCGGCGTAGCGTTGAACTCTACCGTGTCGTCTGGTGACCTGGTCGAGACTCCATAAGCTGGAGAAGAGGTACCGCTAACCTCGTTTGGGGTATACAGAGCAAGCATCCATGCCATGGGACAGTCGAGAGTCGACGTGAGACCGATATAAGGCTCCAGGGTTGCCCGTTCGGCCACGCTTCGTTCCCATCCTCACTCAAACTGATCAACCTGGTCATCTACACCACCGGCCTGTCCTTCGTTGGTTCGATCGATTGCACTCCCTTCTTCTTCTCCTCCACCTCCCTTGACCGAACCACACCTCACGCAAGTCCTTCACAATGGCCGGCGGTGGTGTTCCAACCGACGCTCCTCAGGTGGCTGGCGGCTACCTGACCGGACGCAAGCTCATCTTCCCTCTCTGCCTGGTCATCTCGCTCTTCTTCCTCTGGGGCTTCTCCTACGGTCTTCTCGATGTGCTCAACAAGCACTTCCAGACCGTCCTCGACATCACCCGACTCGAATCTACCGGTCTCCAGGTCATGTACTTTGGCGGCGGTTACTTCTGTTTCTCCCCCGTCGCCGCCGAGGTCATGAAGCGCAAGGGCTACAAGTTCACCATCATCATGGGTCTCTGCCTCTACTCCATCGGCGCCGTCATGTTCTGGCCCACTGCGCACTTTGCCTCCGAGGACACCAAGACTGCGACATTCGGCGGTTTCCTCGCCTGCACCTTTGTCATCGCCTGTGGTCTTGCCACCCTCGAGACTGCTGCCAACTCCTACGCCGTTGTCATTGGTGACCCATGCACTGCGTCTGCTCGTCTCCAGTTCTGCCAGTCTTGGAACGGTGTCGCCTCGTTCGTCGGTCCCCTCATCGCCTCCAAGGCTTTCTTCGGGCATGGAAACGACAACCTCACCAACGTGCAATACGTCTACCTAGCCGTTGCCTGCGCCGGTGCCGCCGTGGCTGTGCTCTTCCTGTTTGCGAAACTCCCGGAGGTCGCTGAAAGCGCGAAGCGTGCTGGTTCCATTGTCGGCGGCGACTCCATCGACGAGTTCGGCGCCGTCGAGGCAGACAAGCCCCTCTACAAGGAGTACAACATGATCTGCGGCTTCATCGCGCAATTCTGCTACGTCGGCGCTCAGGTCTCCATCGGCACCTTGTTCATCAACTACGCTACCGACAGCGCCGCTTACACCTCCGCCCAGGCATCCCAGATGCTGTCCTACGCCCTGATTACCTTCACCGTCGGCCGCTTCATTGCCACCGCCATCGCCACCGTCTTGGAGTCCAACTTCCTCCTCGTCATCTACACCTCCTGCGCGATCGCCCTGACCGCCTTTGTCTCCTCCTCAGGCGGCGACGCCGGGACCGCCGTCTTGATCGTCGTCTTCTTCTTCATGGCTCCCATGTACCCCTGCATCTTCACGCTCGGAACCGCCAACCTGGGCAAGAACACCCGACGCGGAGCCGGTATCCTCGTCATGGGCGTGTCCGGAGGAGCCGTCTTTGCTCCCATCCAGGCCGCCGTCGCCGACGCTCACACCACCAAGCTCTCGTACGTGGTGCCAACCATCGCCTTCGTCGTGGTGCTCGCCTACGTCGGTTTCCACTGGTTCCGCCACGGCATGCACATCCTCCGCATCAAGGGCGAGAAGGTCATTGCCACTTCGCTCGAGGGCGGGGCGGTTGGTGGTGTCGTGCAGACGGTTCACTACGATGAGAAGCGCCTGTCCGTGGTCGACGTTCAGGAGGAGCGCAGGTCGTCCGTTGTCAACAACACTACCGGTGGCTTTGCTCCAGTCAAGTACTAGTTGTACGATTCCGTACCAGTTGCATGGAAAAAGGTGTTTGGGAAATTTCAGCATTTACGATTGGCGGGGTGGAAGCAGTGCTGATTGTACATACCCCAATTACGACGATGAAATGTCTTTGCCATACTTCTGTCTCATCCTCACGGTCTTGACTTTCATTCCGATCGAGACTCCTTGCCGGCAGGTTCATACAACTGGTCCGCTTCGCTCAAGCCAATGGACAGAGCTTTCTAACTCGACCTCACTGACCACGTCGACTATCTGTCCTTCATCATTGAGGTCAACCCAGACACTTCAACGGCTTGCAAGCCCACCACCGCACAGCTCTTCAAAGTAGAGCCATGCCGCCAGGTCGACCCCGACACCAACAGTGCGGTCCTACGAGCGACACTCTCGTTAGCGAACTTGCAAAGCAGCGCAGTAAACACCTCACTCACAATCGACCACGGCGTAGACTCTTCTCCGACATCCTCTGCATCGACCACATTCCAATCTAGCTTGAAGTGCGTCCCAGGCCCCAAAGCAAAGACCTCCCGAGCACCAACATCGCGCCCACGGCGATCTGAACCGGTGACAGGACAAGACGGTACACCCGCAGGATGGCGAGAAGATGCTGCCCTCGCCGAGGTCGACGGAAGATCGCGCGAAAAGCCGTGAGGGTACGGTACGGAAGAGTAGGGAAGGTGATACTCGCGATATGAGTCAAACCACTGACCACGCGGGAGGAAACGCACAGAACTGCGATAACTTCATCAGATTGATCCGTGCTGGCTAGATATCAGTAGATACCACGCCACAACGAACTTCCGTCTCCCGCCGTGAAACCAATCTGATTCGGCTTTGCTTCGGGTATGGCATCGTGATTGAGATGATGAAAAGGTAGCCGCAAGGGTTGACAGCGTGTAGTGGATGGAATTGATCAGAAAGCAGATGTAAGACGGAAGGAAAGTCGAGCAGAGAGAGACGGGACACCGCTGTCACATAGCACATCCTTACAAGCCTCCTTCAAACGGCCTCTGAGCGCATCGGAAGGATCACGGCCTCGAAAGTCTGGATGTGCCCCGAGGTTAACGTCCTGATCACGGCTAGGGAACTGGCGTGCGAGAGCACAGTGGTGAGACCGTCGAAGACCATGTTGCCGAAACGGAGCAGGCAGGGTGTGATGGTCCAGACGCAGACTTTGCGTGGTCGACCGACCGCGGAGCTGATCCTCAATGTGACCTTTCGGGTGGTCGATTTCCATCGTGCTTGGTCGTGACTAGTTATTCTCCGGTCGAGAGGATGTGCCAGCTGCATGCAGGCCATCTGAGTGACTTCCAACGCTCGAGATGAAAGTATCGTATGGCATTTGGACTCCACCGACACCTGGCTCCTCTTCAGGCGCTTCGGAAATGGAAGGTGCATGTATCCGAGTGCAGGAGCGGTTTAGGGTGTGCATGTAAGCAGCTTTGCCGTCTATGAACGATTTTCGAATATCGACAGCAACTAACCTTGGAAAGCAACGACACTCGAACATTCGATCCAGAGTGAAGGGGCTGCAAAGGAGATAGACCGACACCGCGATTAAAAGAAGCTCATCTTGCCTTCCCTCTCACCCACAGCACAGCACCCTCATCCTGCACCCTCCAACCCTCCCTCTTCAACATGCCTCCGACCGCCGGTCCCAACCTGCCTTTGCCACCCACACTATGCGTGCCCCTCCCGACCACAACTCGAAACCCCTCGCTTCTTCCCTCTGCTCCGGCCCGTCCATTGACCCTGTGCTCGCCTAAGCTGCTCCACCAAGCCTCCACCCTCTCCCGAGCAATACGCACGCCGTTGAGGACGTCGATACCGTGGAGATCGACTGAATTCGAAGTGGATTGGCTGGACGCGAGATGATCTGCAGCGGAAGCAGTAGCGGCCGAGGAGAGGGAGGAGTAAGACGCAGCTTCTTGGTGGTAGTAAGCTGCCGCACCAGCCATCAAGCGATTCGACTTGGCGCGACGATGTGCCGCACGGGCTTGCTCGAGAGCGAGGGAGCGGGATTGAGCATAGCTTCCGGCAAGGGCGGTGGAGTCGGAGTGGGAGACGGAGGAGACTGGTCGAGAGGACCTGACGGGCAGATGATCGTCGTCGGAGAAGTCGAGGTTGGGTTTGGCGTATTGCGGGATGATCTGGATTCCTCCTCCTGCATTGGGTGGAGGGGAAGGAGGACGGGTCAGAGCCGCGGCGAAATCGCTGGCGATAGCGAGCGACGGGTGGGTGACGAAGATCAACGCGTTGATGTAGACCTCTGAGAGAGATGGGAAGTCGGATTGCAGGTCGTGTGCATTGGCGATCATGAGAGGGTCTGATAGGGGCTGGGAGAAGTCGTCTGCGCGTTCGAGCTTGAGGACTGCGGCGATGGTTTTCGGGAGGGAATTGCTGTTCTTGTTGTAGATCGATGCGACGGTTGTACGAGGAGTGGAGACCCGCAACGCGATGAAGTCGATGTCTTGGGCGGACGACTGCCATCGATCGGTGCTTGGAGCAGGAGATCCTTCTGGTGTGGAGGACGCAGTATTAATGTCGCGGACTCGAAGAGCCTTTTGTCGGGTCTTGCCTTTTCGTCCTCTGCGGTGAACATTCTCTTCGGAAAAGGCGTCGATGCTCTTAGTCGAGACTTTCTTTTCGTCGGAGCTGTTGTCGGTGTCGTTGAGGTAGACATGGTTGAGCAGTTCTTCCATGGCTGGATGCCATTTCCAGTTGCATTTCTTGAGGGTATGTTGGACGCTGTATCGACTTACGCGTCCTTCGAAGACGGCCACAAGCGTGGAAATCTTATCCTCCTCGCTCAGGTTCTCCAGATCTTCTGTGTTGCTATTCTCCGAGCCATCTCGTGCAGCACGATCGAGGTCCAGAGACGCTACACCATTCGAAAGACTCGACAAGTCTGTGACTTTGGAGACCGATGCGCTTCCACGACTAGACACTGCTCGACTATCGTCTTCGATTCCCAGCTCTCCTCCGCCCGTCCCAGAAGCGTCGAAACCAAGCTCTTCTTCCAACAAAGCCGACTCTTTCAATAGGTCCAACGTAGCTCTCGCATCTCGTACATTACTTTCTTCGCTCAGGTTGTAGTCGGAGAGGATCGCAGAAAGCAGCGCAGGGTCTAGAGGAGGGCAGTACTCGGCCTGAGAGTGGATTGATACCATTGTTAGCGATCATTCTTCTCGCAATGCAGCGGATCAAATCACCTCGAGTCTTGCAAAGGCGTCCTCAACCATCTTCGATGATCTGGAAGGACGTTGTCGCGTGTCGTGTCCGAGGTATCATACTGGTTA
This sequence comes from Zymoseptoria crescenta, assembly GCA_026122155.1. Lineage (NCBI taxonomy): Eukaryota > Fungi > Ascomycota > Dothideomycetes > Mycosphaerellales > Mycosphaerellaceae > Zymoseptoria > Zymoseptoria crescenta. The sequence goes on from JALRMM010000474.1 coordinate 21,566, forward strand.
CCTGTAGACAGGCATTGAAAGATGTTCTAGGAAATGATTGCGCAGGCATGTATGGTATGTATGGAGAGTGTATCTGTAGACTCAGGAGGGGAAAATGATCTGGAGATTGGAGATCGAGGTAGATGAATGACGATCGTCAGCCGCTGTAGATCGCGGAGAGAGAGGGGTCCGCCGGGGATTCATTCCATCGATGTTGACTGTCAAGAGTCTTTGCAATTCATTCACATCACGGGTCTGACTGGTTGGTCATACTCGTTCGAAAGCGTTGTAGTCTTCTTCACGTCTCACTCCGCCGTCAACATAGCAAGCAGGGAGGGAGGTAGAACTATTGTCAGCAACCCGTTCTCCCCTTCTTTCTTCTCACTTCCTTTCCAGCATTCTCGCATTCGACATTTTCATGCTCCTCGTCAGCTGAAAATCATACGCGGACATTACCTACACGTGAATCAACTGACCGTGCAGAAGGATGGTCCACGCACTAAGCTGCCTACATCGCCTTCCTCATCCTCGTCCTTCGATCATGGCACATCTTCATCCACCACGGTATCTGCCCGCAGCGCCAGCACGACAATCCACTACCTCCTCACTCCCTCTTCACCTCTCTCCCTCTTCTCCTCTCACTCCCACCTCGACCGTAACCACGCGAATATAGTTTATACGCTCCACAAATGCCGAGGACGCCATGTCATGATCCGCACGGACGAAGCCGCTGCTGCCAGTCATCCCAACGGCTTCGCGAGTTGTAAAGCATCCGGTAGGATTCAAGGCGAGGAAATCAGGGGCAGATGGACTGACAAAGCGAGAGGAGTCGAGAGCTTTGTTGTTTGTCAGAGCGTGAGTTCACCAACCTGACATTCATTCTCAGCCACGGCTTGCTGATCATCGTTGAACGACGATACATAGGTACAAGCAGGCGAACGCCTTCAGTGGATTGCTCGAAGCAGTGGTACGTAGCGCGCTGAGCTCTGGCTTCCGTGTCAAATCATGATTTTGAAATGTACTCGTCGACTATCTCATCAGTTCGGGCCTGACTTCAGATCTCTCGGCAGATGTTGAATCTCTCTCCATTCCTGCAGTTGCCACGCGTCCCAATTTGACCGAAACTTTCCGCCATCATGATCAATGTAGTATCGCTGCGTTCGTGCTCGCTGTGATCCCTCGCGCGTGCTATGCAGAGCTCTGTCCATCCTGCCTGCATCCGCATCCGTCACTGTCCATTCTGCAAGCATCCGCATCCGTCATCGGTGTCGAAACCATCTGGGGAACTAGACGCGGACAAGCGTTAGCATTCACGAATACGTCCCCCAGGAGCGGAAAAGGGTCGCTATACCAGGACGGGTGAAAATTCTCTGGGCAATCAACATAGCCGTTGCAATCCCCGTCGTTTTGACATTTGTAGACAATTTTACCCTGTCAATGCACACAAAAGTCAGTCGAGACGTGGACAATAGTCAGTACAGGAAGGGATGCTCGTACGAAGTCGCCTGCAGTAACGAGGCCGATGAAGACGGCTGCAATAAGAGTGATGAACTTCATGTTGGGTTTTGGTGGTAGTGCGGCGGGCGACGGTAGCGCTGAGTCGGTTGGCAGTAGAAGAGGAACTGTGGTGTTGATGTTTGGAATCAGAAAACGAGAAGTGCGGACCGGACAGCGGCCTTTATAGCCCTATTATTACACGATCTGGGATCCTTGGGCCGAGCTCGAGATGAGATGGAGAGGCCTGTTTGCAAGGAGATCAGTCCATTCGAGGCCTGTAGATGCCCCGACCTTGCAGAAGCGTGCGGTATTCCGACACGCAGTACGGCGAATGTCGGAAAGGGCGCAGGGTGTTGCTTGTTAACTGTTGCGAGTCGATCAGTCGAGAGCACGAGCAGGGTGTCGAGTCTGCGCGTGGGTGTAGCTGACCTCACAACGCTAAAACCTGAGCTCACAACGCTAGAGCTCGGCTTACATGCTAAAAGCGGAACTATAAGCCGAAAATTGCGGGAGTAGCCGAGGGATGTTAGGTATAATGTTATAGCGTAGACGCCTAGGCGCATATGTTAGACCGCGCGCGAAGTTTAAGGGACGCTAAGCTACTAGCGCGAAATCGAAATTTTCTCCCCTTCCTTCTTCCTTCCTTACTTCTACTCGCTTATTATAACCTTACTTATAACTACCTAGGTAAGTTATCCCTAATATTACTGCTAACTTTATTATAGCTTACCCTTTACAGCCTCTACGATTACGTAAGCATAAATTTAAGACATCCCTAACCTTACTACTTACCTTCCGGCTAACCGCTATATACGAACCTTAAGATAAAGGACAACAGAGTACTCGAGCAGACTAGAAAACTAGCGGCTAGCGTAAGGTTAACCTAGACATTATAGGTAAGCTTATCGTTAACCTTATGTAGAAATACTATAAGAGAATAGTTAAGGCTTAGGGAGACGGAACACGGATAAGGGGCAAGGCTTTCGACGTAGTTTGTTGTTATCTCTGGCCTTATATGTAACCTTACTCCTAACCTTATAGCTTATAGGACGACTATAAGTACGTCGTAATTCCTAAAGGCTAGCCGATCTACCTAATACCGGAGGGATAGAAGTATAGATTCCCTAGTATTATAGCTAATCTTATAGCTAACCGCATGCAGATACACTAAGGGAACCTTCGTGTTAACCTTAAAGGACGAAGCTATCCCGACTCCGGCACCTCTAATAAATAAGGTAACGATAGGTATGTTATAACTAACGTCGCACCTAACCTTACGGCTAACTATATTATAGGCGCCGAATCTAACGGCTCGGAGGATTCTAATAGAGAAGTGTCTATTCCGAGATATAGCTTTAACAATTAGGACAAGGCTAGGCTATACAACGTAAGCTTACGTATAACACTACGACTAACCTTATAGCTAACCTATTATACAGCACCGGGCTACTTCTTATATTAATATAAAGCAGCACGTGCGGAGTGTAGTAAGTATAGCCTAATATTATCCCTAATGTTATAGCTAACCTTATAGCACCGCATTCGAGTTGCTAGATAAGGCGAAGGCCGCGACGGAGTATATAAGAAGGGCGGAGATAGAGGATTCGACGATAATACTATTACTAAGACCAAGGGTAACGTTACTGCTAATCCTATAACTAACCTTATAACTAATCCCTTACAGCTGCCTACCGCGTAATCCTAACTGCGACGAACGAGAAGGGCGGATAGGCTAGTAACCTAGCCGCTAAGACGTATACTTCCCTAATATTACGTCTAACCTTACCGCTAACCTCTCTAGTCTATCCTCCGCTAAGAAATCGAAGAAGCGGACAGCTAAGAAGTATGTTTCCCTAACATTATGCCTAACCTTACGGCTAACCTCTACAGCGCTCCCCCCTCTAAGAAATCGAAGAAGGACATTAACGCGAAGTCGGCGCCGACTATTATCGATGTCGACGAGGAAACCGAGGATAAGTATGTTACCTATGTTCTTACGCCTAACATTATTGCTAACCTTATTAGGGCCCCTAGGAAAACTACTAGCGGCAAAGGCCTTAAATCTATATAGGCGATCGCAGCGGCTTAGGGTGCTATAGCTAGATAGTAACGTTATGCCTAACCTCCCCTTTAACCTTACAGCTAACAATATCTAGCGTGCCGGAGACCTTCCCCCGATATAAGTAAGATGTCCGTGCGAAGAAAGGCAAGAAGGCGTTAAAGAATAGAGCTAAGCCGCCGGTCGTCTATAAGGAGAAAGATGTAAGGTTATCGATAACACTATACTTAACCTTATAGCTAACCTTACATAGCTTAACTACACTAACGCCCTTAAAACCGCTAAGAAGCATCTCGTAGCTAGCATGCCCTACGAGCCTTATGTAAATGCCTACCGCGACCGTAGTAACCTTACGGATAGTAGCACCGCTAAG
>JALRMM010000475.1:0-25236 GCA_026122155.1 Zymoseptoria crescenta
GCGACTATATTCCTTCCGGAAGCCTCTACCCTCTATCCCCTATTAGTAGACTAGATAGAATTCGTCTAACACGAATAGTCCGAGCTATTACCGTACGGCCGGTTTAACTATTAGCTTCGTAAACTACGACTACATCGCTATCTCGGGAGATAGTATTAGATGTATACACTTTCTAGAGTATAGCAACTTCTACTACTTCTTAGTAAGTTCTACCTTAGTGTTCGAGTTTAATGCTAACGGTGTTCCTATTAGACTCTCGATTTTCTCGAGCTACTCCTTCCTAATCTAATTAAGTAGAAGTACTAGGATCGACATCTTCTTCTAGATTAGCGCCTATAACTAATATACTAGACTCTTCCTAGCTAAGGTAGCCGCGATCTAGACGAGGTCTTTCTTTTCGAAGAGTAGATGCCGTAGCACGCGTACCTATAGCTTTTAAGCATAGTACGGATATATTAGGCGGACCGCGCGCTCGGTTATGTCTACCTACTCGGCCGGAGTTGTAGCTACACTCCTATCTAGAAGCATAGGCCTTTCGATAGCATAGTTAATCTAGCCGTATACCTTATCGAACGCCCGGCGGCGCGCTATTACGATTAGCTACTTTAGCACATCGGTAGGTAGAGAGATAGAGGGTATACGGCATTCGTTAGGGGCCCTAACCTAAGCGGCATCGATAGCTTCTAGACTAATAGCATCCCTCTATGCCGACTAGAATACCTACTCTAGTAGTAGGCTAACGGACGAGTCGTCCTAGTTAACTAGTATATCTTAAGTTAGTGCTAACACTATCTTCTCTAGCTATCCTACCTGCCGTATAAAATAGATTTTTATACTACCCCTACGTAGTACCGTCTAAAGGGCAAGATCTAGTGCTAACGGCTTAATAGGGTTTTGTAAGCTACCCTAGATGTTATCGCTATTATCGAAGTTACTTAGTACGTTAGATAGGCTATCGCTATTATTGTCGTCGTCGTCGATACCCGCCGGAATACGCTTAGGTAGGCTAGTAAAAGCGGCGATTTATATACGCGAAAACGACCTATCCGATCGATCCTCCTTATTAGTTACCTTACCTAAGGTACTAGCAACTTGTCCGGACTCGCTAGCGGCAAAACTACTCGAGGTACTCGTCGCGAAAGAGGTATTTAGGTACGACTTCGTAAGGGAAGCACGGGTACCGCGACGCGGTATCTAGAAAACGAGAACAGTTAAGTTAGAGAGCAGGCTGCGGGCTATATAGATAACTAAATTTAGTTAGCATTAGTTAGAAACTAAAGAAGGAGTAGGTATTACCGTCTTACTATATAAACGCGTCGTTTAGACTAGGGATACGCGAAAGCCTACTCCTCTATTAACTAACGCGTTACGATAAAACAGATAGCAGGAGGTTGTAGAGCACGTTAATCTACTTTAGATAACCGTTGTGGATTTTTAGATTTCGTACCTAGTAATGCTATCGTCGCTATTAGTCGTTCAGACGCGTTTAGATGCTAACCCTCTATATTAGTGTAATTTACATACAAAGCTAACCCTCTATTACCAAAAAAGTTAGGTTAGGCCCTTAGACTACCTAGAGTAGGGCCAGGTGCTTGCACCTAATTGGCCTAATACGCGAGGTAGTCTGAGCGTCTGAGACTAGGAGCTACTTCCATATTGACAGTGAGATTTGCAATTACCTTCACAGCTCATGCCTTTAGTCTACATAGATAACATCAACAATCACACTCGACTCATGTGCTTACAATATGGGCATCAACGGGTACCACACCTATCGTTGTTCGAAAAGCATTCAGAGCTAACAATTCATCTCACAGGTTGTGGGATGTGCTGGGTGAAGGAGAAATTTGGCATATCGCCGATTATGCCGCAGCACACTTCAAAGAACATAAGCGGCCACTCCGCATCGCCGTTGATGAAGCGACATGGCGATTCACGAATTTGACGCCGGAGCAAACTGAGCGAATCCGAGAAGGGGAGCCAGCCGCGAATCCTCAAGAGAAGGTCATCCTCTGGCGTATCCTCCGACAGTGGCGACTCAACATCCAGTACCTCTTCATCACCGACGGCATGAAAAAGCCCTGGAAAGCAAAACGTCACGGAAAAGGACCCGGCGGCGGCAAAATGGACGAGCAATGCATCAAGTTGCTGCACCAGATGTTCGATCTCATGAAGGTGCATTATCATCGAGCACCTGGAGAAGGCGAGGCGGAATGCGCACGTCTACAGCAACTGGGGATTGTTGACGCTGTTTGGAGCGACGACTGCGACGCCTTCATGTTCGGATGCACGACCCTGATTAAGCAACACAAAGTCGCCGGAAAGCGAATCGAAGACCATATTCGAGTCTACAAAGCGGCCACGATCCTGGAGGAATTGGATATGGACTCAAACAGTTTTGTCTTGTTCGCACTTCTTGCTGGCGGTGACTACGACGACACTGGACTTCGAGGATGTGGGCCGCAGCTCGCAAAGATCGTGGCAAAGCGATCGCTGGGACTGGCTAGGGAAGCTACTCGCATGACAAAGAAAGACCTCCCCAAGTGGCAGGCCTCTCTTTCGTACGTATATCAAAGATTCGCATCTCCATTGGACTTGGCATGATGTGCAGAGCGCGACTAACGAATCGCAGCGATGCGCTTCGAGCAGCGGGCAAGTGGATCGACGTCCCTCCGGCGTTCCCCGCCTGGAAAGCGCTGGAGGGCTATCGAAACCCTGCCGTGTCGACCGACGAAAAGTGTAATGATCTGAGAGCTTTGCGTAATGGTTGGGACCTGCGAATCGACCAGCCAAAGCTGCGCATTGAGCTTCGCCATAGGTATGTTGGGACTCGAGAGCTCATGCGGCGATGTTACTCGGCTCGAAGTTGGCACCTGACAAGAAGGCATCTCACAGGTATAATTTCTCAACGCGCGAGTATCTGAAACATCTGGCTCCGGCATTCCTCGCTCAGAAGCTAGCGCGCACGACTTCGGCACGAGGGCGAGAAGAGAATCTCGCTTTTGGGGTAGAGCTCAAGCCTGTGCGAAAGAATAAGAACATCGATCCGGGTGCTCCTGGGAAGTGCGAGGTCAGGATCATGTGCTCAGCCGCCGACCTCGTGGAAGTCGAGCTGGGTGAGAAGCCACCCGAGGAGGACTGGACCAAATTTGCGGCCAAGGACGGAACACCATACAATCCGTTCGACAAAATCGAATGCTACATACTTGACTGTCTGCTGCGCAATGGTCTGCCAGAGCACGTGTTCGATGGGCCTGTCGAGACGCCAAAGCGAAAGTCGAAATCCAGCGCCAGGGCAAAGTCGTCACAGGACATACCGCCCTCGTCTTTGAATGAAGCTGTGCCCAGTGGGAGCGATCCGTCGGCTCATTCACCGGCTGACGTGAACCTCAAGAAGCGCGGCAGGGCGTCCAAAGATGGTTCTGAGGCGCAAAAGCCAGCCAAGAAGAAGCGCAAGCCCGAGAAGGCTGCCAAAGTTGTCGAAGGATCATCGAGTCCGCCTCGGCCAACGTTCAGAAGGCCTGATGTTCCGGACTTCCAGAAGCCTGTCCCGACAGTCGTGAACCTCTGCGACGATGACGACGATGAGCCTGCATTGACCTGGTCCACCAAGATCACGGCGGGAGATCTCGTGCCAGGGGCGATACAAGCACAGGCCGCTTCGGAGCCTGCATCACCACGATATCCGACACAGCCAGGCGCGCAACTCGAACCTCAAGATTTGCAAGGGCTTGCTGTGACCAGAGATCATTCTGCAGAGACTGCGCCGCGACGCGCGTCTTCAACTCGCCCGCCAGACGGTGCGTCCTCTTTTCGTGAGTTCTCCACCGCGAGCAATCTCGTTCCCGGCGAAAGCATTGCCCCAGCGACTATTCGGGAACTCCGACTGTCCAACCTGCTCCGAAACGGTTCTGCTGTCGCGGTGACCTTGCCTGAAAGCTTGGACAAGCTACGGAGCCAAGACAACGAAGCTTCCAAACCGCTGCGACACCATGTGGAAGTCATCGATCTGACTTGAACGCATCCGTGATTAGGATTTGGCGATGGCAGTGCAAGATCTGAAGCATTATTGCGTCACGACGAAACAGCTTCCGCATGGAATACTCCTTCAATCATAATTCAATGCAAGTTTCATCGATGTTCTCCCTTGATCACAAGATGACGTTTCCTAGTGAACGACGACGTCTCAGCCAAGATTGTGCTGGTCCCTATATCCCACGCCTCGAAAATTAGCATAGGATACCTTTATTAGTCAGGTACAGGGCTGTTCTGCACGAGTCGCATGCAACCACAGCCAACCGATTCGTGCGACTTGGGATGTTTTGCATGTGCCACGCATTACGCAAACTGCCTTGGATATTTTCAGTTTCACTCGTCTTTGAGCAATACGGGAACTGGACGTCTACTTCATAAACAGGTCGGTGTGACCATCTTGGATCTCGTTCACATTTCTACCCTCACATCAGCCGCAAACTCATCTTTCGATCACACCGCCTGCATCAATTCCTCCTACGACACCTCAAACTATAATTCACCACCGCCCGAACGACCTACCAACCAACCATCAACATGCGCGCCGCTACCATCATCCTCGCAGGCCTCAGTGTCTTCGCCGCTGCCCAGGACAACCAGAACCAGAACCAGAACCAGAACGGCGGCGGCATCGAGGGCCAAGTCAGCGGCATTCTGTCCCAAGCATCCGATGCCCTCACCAACCTCGCCCCAGGCCAGACGCAGACACAGAACACGGGCAGTTACGAGACTGGCACCGCCAACATGGTAACCCCCTAACCTCCACTTCCTCTTCTACCACATCGCAGGTCAAAGCTAACTCAACTCCCACAGGGCTCCTCCATGATGGGCTCCATGACCATGACCTCCGACAACGCCGCTCAGTCCTCCTACAGCGCCGGTCAGTCCTCCGCCAGCAACGCCGTCAGCTCCCTGTCGTCCGAGCTTTCGTCCGCCTCCAGCGACGCCGCCAGCTCGATCTCCTCAGAGATTTCCTCCATCACGGCCAGCGCTTCTAAGGCTGCTAAGAGTGCTTCCCGCTCTGCCACCCGCACTGGCTCCTCTTCCGCTATGGCTGCGCCGACGAACGGACCCATGGTCGCCGCTGCGGCGATTGGTGGTGTTGGTATGGCGGTTTTGGGAATGTTGTAGACCGATCTCGCTGGGAACGAGAGAGTCTTGTACTTTGTGTAGAGTAAGCTTTTGGACGGACACAGTCAGTCGTTACGTGTTGGTTGGGAACCTTTTCTCCAGTTTGAGATGAGGGCGAAAGCAACGGCGTTGTCAGAGATATTCCCCAGAATGACGCTTAATAACGATTGTCGACCTTGAGACTTTGTCTGTTTATTCGTTGGCTCGTCTGGCGATGGCTGTACTGCTCCACTGTCAGCTGAGTCCAACTTCTGCCCACTCTACATGCACAGCTCGTCTTGTCCTGCACTCTCTGCATGGTCAGCGAGCTTGGGTCGTCGCTCATGTGGATCAGGTAGTCCTTGTGGAGTCTCCAGGAACATGTCCTTGTACTCTGAGCGAACCGCAAGTCCACAGTAGCTGAGTGACGGCGAGTGGGGAAAGACGGTGTTGAGGCCGCTATGCCTACCACTGCGCCCCCCATCTTGATTACAGGCGCTCACGAGCCTTGTCAATGTATGCTTGCGTGTCGCTGATTGTGTCGACCTCTCTGTCGTCGTATGTCAAGTTGAGTAGTAGTGGGAAGTCTTGTCGGTGGGCCAGGCGGCTTTTATGAGATCTGTGATTGGCGGGCAATGACTTCACCTCTCCGCTTAGCTAAGGAGCGCTACCTCCCTTTCCTCCCTTTTCACCATGTTGGACACTTCCTGCAGCCCTTCGCCGAAGTCGAAAGACCTCAGGTCTACCCTCGTAACAGACACTGGCTGGCGCATCGGCGCATCGGCGCATTGCAAAGTCTCGAAGGATTGCCATGCAGCGAACTCGCTTGAGAAAATGACATGGAGCGGCTGAACTCGGTAGATGTCGCCAACGTCGAGCAGAAGCGGCATCACGGCGAGAATGAGAGAAAGATGTCTTGGAGATGGGAATCACTCGTTGAAGCAGATGGTCCACAAGCTCCTTACGCTCAAGATCAACGAGACGTGTATTTGGCGAGTGTTATCACCCTCGTCGGAGTGTAAGCAAATGAGAACGTGGCGCTTCTACGTACCTTCTTCGTCGACTCCCCGCCATGCAGCTTAATCTTCGCCTGACTGCTCCATGATGACGGCTCTGCTCAGCCCGCCATGTTCTGCTCTCTTGAAGGAACATCTTTCTGACATCCACTGACTCCAGACCAGGCTTTGAAACGCTTGATAGCCAGACATCTTGCGCAACAATACCAGCGCGCGCCACGATCCCACGATGTCGGCCGATGAAGGCGTCATGCCACGACCCGAGACGAGGGAGGGGTACCAGATCGCTGTGGTGTGTGCACTGCCTGAGGAGCGTACGGCTGTGGAAGACGTAATGACCAGGGACTACAAAGACGAGAGCCCTCCGCCTCGATATGGAAGAGCAGGTCCAGATGTCACCGTGTACGGCTATGGAGAACTCGGCGGGCAGCCCATCGTACTTGCATGTCTGGCCGACATGGGGTCTCTTGGTGCTTCAGAGGTGGTTCGCGACATGCGACACAGTTTCGTCAACCTCTCCATCGTCTTTCTTGTTGGAATCACTGGAGGAGCACCATTCAAGGCCGATGGGACGCTGACTGGTGTGCGCCTCGGAGACGTGATCATCAGCGATTCCATGCTGAAGGGCGATCTCGGGAAACAGTTTGAGGACCGGTTCGACACGACCACAGCCTTCGATTCTCGTCTGCCTCGAGCAGCTGCGATCGTCAGGTCATTTCTAACTTCCATAAAAGGCAACGGCAAGGAATTCAGGCGACTCCAGGAGAGGACAAACATCGACTTCGCGAAGTATCCTCAGTTGCGAGCAGAAAAGTACAAACATCCGGGCCGATCAAACGATCACATCTATGCATCGGACTACCGCCATAAGCACCGGATGTCGGACGACTGTGATGATCTGGTCTGTATGCAAGACGACGACAAGGCTTGCAATGTCGCCGAGACATCCCGCTGCGAGGACTTAGGCTGCCAGCCTATGCGAAGCCTTAACGTCCAGGATCGGACGAATCCAGACGAAACGTCGATCCACGTTGGACCATATGTCTCGACCGACGGAGTGATCAAAAGCGCAAAGCGCCGAGATGAGCTTGTGAGACGCTACGGTGCACTTGCTTTTGAGATGGAAGGTCCTGGTGTATGGAGCTCTGTTCCTGCACTGGTCGTGAAGGGCGTGGTCGATTATGCCGATAGCCACAAGAACAAAATTTGGCGGCTGTACCCTGCAGCCCGGGCGGCCCTTTGTACAAAGACGATCATCGAATTGATGGATCTTGGTGACCTTCGGCTAGGTCAGTGAAATATTGAGCCGCAACGTAGCCCTTTAATATACGTGAGCTGACCGTCGGGTCTCAGTATAGGTGCCCCCAGAGTTGACGACGAAGTGAAACGCTCAATTCCTGTGCTACCTTACCCACGGGATCCCGACTACATTCATCGAGCATCAATAACGGATGAGATTCGCGAGAAGCTGTCCGTGCCCGCAGCCTGGATCGCCCTCGTTGGACTTGGTGGAGTGGGGTGAGGCAACTCCAGATCAGCCTTATCGCGCAGTAGCGCTGACAGTGCCGTAGCAAGTCCCAGCTCGCTATCGAATACGCTCACAGCGTCCAAGAGGCATCGCCAAATACGGTGATCCTTTGGTTGTACGCAGGAAGTCCTGCACGCTTCGAGGCGAGCGTACAGGATGCGCTGGAACAGTTGCAGGTGCCGGGCCGGAGCGAGCCAACATCGAACGTCTTTCAGCTCATGCGCAGTTGGCTGCGCGATCCAGGGCATGGCAAATGGCTGATTCTACTCGACAATGCTGATGATGTACGCTTTCTTCTCGGGCCACCTCGTGCAGCGGAGCAAGCGCAGAATGAAGACCAGCGCACTGCTTCTGGAGAACGATGCATCGATTATCTGCCGGCATGTGATCACGGCTCCATGGTTGTCACGACAAGAAGCAGGGACGCCGCTACGAAACTTGTCAATCCGAATTGCATTGTTGAGGTCGATCCGATGAACGATGAACATGCGGCGGCACTCATCGAGAAGAAGCTCGGAGGCCAGCATGAGCAGGCGGTGCTCATGAAGCTTGCTAAAGCACTGGACTTCATGCCGCTCGCCATGGCACAGGCGGCAGCATATATCAGACAAAGAGCACCGCGATGCTCAGTGCCACAATACATCGAAAAACTCGAAAAGAACGATCGCTCGAGGCTCAGTCTCTTGAACACGGACAATGGAGATCTTCGCCGGGACCGGGATGCCAAAAATTCAATCATTCAAACTTGGCAAATCTCTTTCGAGCACATTCGTGAGACAAGACCGTCCGCCGCAGATCTGCTGTCTTTGATGAGCTTTTTCGATGGGCAGGCGATCCCAGAGGCGCTGCTTCGGGAGAGGGGCGCTGAGGAAGATGAGGCAGCAATGAGTGACAGCAGCTGCGCCGGATGGACTGATGCTGAGAGCAGCAACGAGCACAGCGAAGATAGCCGCTACAGTGACCATGGTACTGATGACGATCGTCGAAATATCAGCAGCGACAATGCCTCCAATACCACCGACGACGCCTCGAGCGTAGCAGCCGAAGCCTTTGATGAAGATGTCGCAGTGCTGCGAAGCTACTCCATTATATCTGTCACCGAGGATGCTTCGACCTTCCAGATGCACCGACTCGTGCAGATCGCGACACGAAAGTGGCTTCAATCGAATGGACTGCAAGAATTCTGGGCTCGACAGTTCATTCGTAATCTGGATGATGCATTTCCATCCGGCAAGTATGACAACTGGCCGATATGCGAACCTCTATTTCCACACGCAGTGGCGGCCCTCGAGCTGAAGCTGATCGGGCCTGAAGCATTGACTCGTCAAGCAGGGTTGTTGTACAAGAGCTCCGGATACGCTTTGGACAAGGGGGCGTATGTAGACGCCGAAAGGATGGGGTTTCGATCCTTCAGAATAAGAGAAAATGTGCTAGGGGATGCACATGAGCATACACTAGTCAGCAGATTACGACTCGCAGAAACGTATGTCGACCAGGGACGAGTGGACGAAGCGGAGACCCTGATATTAGACGTCATACCGAAGTTGAAGAAGGCACTCGGAGAGGCACATCCCCATGTGACAAGAGCGCTTGGCCAACTCGCACAGACCTATTCCTATCAAGGACGAACGGAGGACGCGGAGAAGCTAGAGGTGGATGTTCTACAAACACGAAAGCTTGTGCTCGGAGATGAACATCCAGACACGCTCGTGGGCATGGCTAATCTCGCAATAACGTACCGTAGGCGAGGACGATGGAAGGAGGCGGAAGAGCTACAGTTAGAGGGAGTAGAAACGTATAGGAAGTTGGTCGGGGAGAATCATCCAGATACCCTCTTAGCTTCAAACGACCTGGCAGTAAATTACCTCGACCAAGGACGATGGGACGAAGCAGAGAGACTACTACTGGACAATGCAGAAAGGAGCAAGAACGTGCTCGGGAAGAATCATCGGGACACTCTCAAGAGTTTGCAGAACCTGGCGATGACCTACTCCGAGCAAGGTCGAGGGGACGAGGCGGAGAAGCTAGAGGTTGAGCTTCTAGGAAGGACAAAGAAGGTGCTCGGAGGAACTCATCCAAATACTCTTACGAGTATGGCAAACCTCGCAGACACCTTGCGCAAGCTGGGCCGACGTCAGTCCTCGCTCAACTTGATGACTTCATGCGCCACGGCTTCGACAACTATGCTCGGAGCGAACCATCCGGACACCATAGACCGCTGCGAGTGGAGGGATGAGTGGAAAGAGGAGGATGACCAGCACAGGAGAGAGAGCTCCGACGATGATTCGGAAAGCAGTAACTTCGCGGTTGCTATTGGAGCGGATGGATGTGAACCCGCCGACGAGACCGAGTGCCGGACAAACGAAGCGGAGGGAAAGTAGCCTGACGACATCACGATGGTTGGAGTGTATCCGGCTCAGAGTGCCAGAGGACGTCAAACAGCCAGGCTAGGTCGGGAACGAAGGACGGAGGACGGGCTAAAATCTGGAGACAAGAAAAATGTGATCGACGGTTGAAGATATACTGAGCGGACGAAGATCATTCAGCGACAGTGACATCTTACATCCTCCACCCACCTCCTACTTCCTACAGCGTGTCCACGAGTCCAACCAGTAATCGCCAAACTATCGTCCCTTCGCGACAGTGCACCTTGACATTCCTAACATACCTCTACCTCTTTCCCCCCTTCTTCTTTGAAGCCACAACTCTAAAATTGCCATTCGCCTCCTCCTTCACCAGCTCCTTAGCAGGTCCCTTCTTCGCAACCTCGTTCCAACCACCCGTCTTGTTATCCGCAGCGATCGCCGGACTCGAGCTCTTCGGGATACTGGTGTCCACGAGACCTTTGTCAGCCAGACGCTTGCGGCGAATGAACTCCTCAGCGAAATGGCGGGAGTCGATCGTGTTCGAGACGCCGTGCACGGCTTCGGTGATGACCTCGCCTTCGGGTGGGAGGATGATAAGTGTTCCGACGAATTCGTCGACTGCGATGATATTAGCGAAGTCATCACATATCAAGATGAGAGTTTAGACTTACCATTGATACCCTTCTTCAAATCAGGCCTTAGCTCGTTGATAGCCCACTTGCGGAACTCATCGTGAGGATTGACAGCACCAGGAGCAGCCATCGACGCTGAGCGGCTGACAGGAGCCTTTCTCACGAGTGCGGGAGATGCGACCGCAGCAGCGACTGGTGCGGCGGCTGGGATCATACCCTGACTAACGGTGCGAGTGCCGGCTGGGCTGATCGCTGGAGCGGGAGTCTTGACCTTGCCACTCGCGCCTACAGTCGTCCAGGCCGAGCCAGGAGCATTTGGGTTGATCGGAGGAATGGTGATCTTGCCGGCGAGAGTAGCATAGCTCTTGCCAACAGAAGGAGCTGGCGCAGCGCCCATGAGGCTAGCCTGAGACTGAGCAGCGGCGGCGGCAGCAGCCAATTTTCTCTTGCGTGCCTCTTCCTCTTTCTGAATCTGGGCCAGAGTCTTCGACGCGGTTGGTCCAGCAGGTTTAGTGGCGGTCTTGGCCCATGCGGCGGGCATGGAACCGGTTGGCGTGCCTGCAGTCGGAGTTCCGGCGCCCCAAGTAGACGACGTTGGTAGACCAGGCTGAGGAGCTGTGTTGTTATGGGCTTGCGCCTCCATCTCACGCTGGAAAGCAGCACGGCGAGCGGCAGCGGCCATCTCCTCGGCTTCCGCCGCCTTCTTGGCTTCAGCCTCCTGGATCTCCTTCAATGAGGGTCCGCGAGAAGCCTCAGCTGGCTCCTTGGCCCATGGTGCGACCGCAATGCTGGGAGTGTCAACGGAAGGAGTCGACGAACGATCGCGGGAGCCAGTCTGGAGCTGGTCAGCAACGCTCTGCCTACCAGCGCGCTGAGCAGCTGGTGCTGGCAACGGAGACTGAGACGGGGCCGGCGGGAACGGCTGAGGCAAGCCAGGCTGCTGCGGCGCTGGCGAGTGCTTAGCAGAAGCGGCTTTCTGGACTTGCTCGGTCAAAGAAAGCGGCTCCTGAGATTGCTGCTCCGCCTTCTCGGCGGCTTGAGTCTCAGTGGCGAGAGCCTTCTCCTGCGCCTGGTGGAAGCGTGCATCGATGGTGGACATCGAGTTGTTCTGCTGCAATTGCTGGAACTGCTGCAAACGCTCATTCGACTCCGGTCGCTCATCGTTGTTCTGACGAGCGTCGTGCTCAGTCTGCTCTTGTTGCAACCTCGCACGATCTTGAAGCATCTGATGAATCTGCTTGTCATGCTCGTCGTGGCTGCCTTGCTGACCATGCTGCTGCCCTGAGAAGGGCTGTCCGGGAGCACCAAACTGTCCAGCTCCGGCACGGTTGCCTCCAAGGTTCAATCTATCCATGATGCCAGGAATCTCTTCTTCACGAATGTGCCCGAGCGAGTCAATGCCTGCGCCAACGGCACCTAGGCCACCGGTCTGGGGACCACGGAAAGAGTTGTCAAAGAAGCCTTGACCAGCCGGACCGCCAGCAGCGGGACCCTGGATCGGGCTAGGTTGGTACGCGGTAGGGCTTGCAATACTGCCGAAGCTGGGCTGAGACTGCAAGCTGTGCGCGCTCGCATGATGGTGAAGCTGACCAGCAAGTGGGTGTCCGTGCATACGCTGAGCGATCTGGGCTTGCGCAAGATGTTCCTTCTGACGAGCCATGAGATACTGCTCCTCTTGCTTCCTACGCTCGAGTGCGTTCTGCTGATCGGCAGTCAAAGTCGTACCGAAGCTTGGGAAGCTCGAAGCAAATGGCGGCTGAGCACCTCCGGCCACAGGAGCAGGGCCAGGAGCAGGTCCGGCTCCAGCCCAAGAAGTGGCTCCCGATGTAGTCGACGGAGCGCCGTGAGGAATACCAATCTGAGGAACCAAGAATGGCTCACGGGAGTTACCAATGCGACGGATGAGCTGGGCGAGAGGCTCGTAATCCGGATCCTCATACTTCTTGACCAGTAGCTCAGGCGAGAAGAATCCAGCCTTGTACCAGTCATGCATTTCTAGACCGGACCAAGGACCTTGAGTCTGTCCTTGCGGATCGCGGTAAATCCATCTCATACGATCGGGCATGACCATGGTCCGCTGCTGAGGAGCAGGGGGCTGGTTGGAAGCAGAGCTACCCTGGACTTGGTGAGACTGCGAGTTGTCCTGTCCCTGGCCAGACTGATTGTCTCCAGCGTCTTGCTGGCCAGCAAAGCCCAGGTTGCCGAACGGACTATCGGTGCCTCTGCTCTGATCGAAAGCGCCAAACCGATCATTGCCATCATCATGGTGAGCATCATGCTGGCGCATTTGATCTTGCATGCTAGGTGGGAACATGCTGGCCATACGACTTCCTCCGTACGCCGCGCCTGGCCCGCCTAGCATACCGCCTCCAAGACCAGCCAGTCCAGGTGATTGCACGTCTGACATGTTGAAGAGCCCATTGCCAAAGGCGTTCGATAAACCAGCTGTCTGTCTGCCTGGAGTGCCGAGACCTGCTTGAGAGGAAGGCCACCCTCCGGCGCCGGGATTGCCCAATTGACCGAGGCCGCCTAAGCCTACGAAACCGCGATTCGGACCAACGCTGGAAGTCTGGCTGCGGTCGCCCGCAGGTCCTCCAGGTACACGTCCAAGATTCGGCAAGGCTCCGAGGCCACTCAGACCGCCGAGCCCAGGCAAATGCGCATTCTGCGATTCGCCGTTATCGTGCTCCGGTTCTTCGGTCATGCGATCGACGCCTTGCTGCTCAGGAGACTGATACGGGTTGGTCCCAGTAGGGCTCATCGGTTCGTTGTTGCCTCCTGCGGACTGGCCAGCACGCGCGTTGCCAAAGCCATGTGTGGTGTCCGAAGTCATGCCAAAAGCACCGAACCCGAAATCGTCCTGTGTGCCTTGGCGGCTGGGAGTTCCGAAGCCACGGTAGCCTTGCCTTGGGTTGGTTGGACTGGCGTCGGCACCAGCGGCGAGTGCTGCGCTGCCACTCGGCAAGTCGTCTTCCACGGATTCAGCCGGGCCACCACGACCTTGCGGTGGCCAGGATTCGTTCTCATTCACCCTAGACAAGCCGGTCATGCTGGCCTTGCTCTCCAACGTCCTCTGCGAAGACTCATCTCCTCCATCTTTGCTCAGAACATTTTTGAAACGACTTTCTGCCCGACCACTGCCCAACGCGCGACTCTTTTCAGCAGAACCAGGCGTTTGAGCAGCACCATTGCCAAGACCAAAATTGCCAAAGGAGCCCATAGGAGACATGCCTGCGCTTTGAGGACCAGCAGACCAGGGCGACGTGGGAGCAGCAAAGCCAGCAGACAAAGGTCCAGTGGGGTTCCGCTTGATCGAACCAAATGGGTTTGCACTTTTGTCCTCACTTTCACCCCCCTCCGTCTTGCCAGCGTCTTTCATATCGGTCCTCCGGCGGAGCAGCGACGCAGGCGGCGACTGGGCACGAGTCTCGTCGCGACCAAAGCCTCCTGGGGAGGACACGTTCTGCGGGAAGGGATAGGACTCGCTGGTCTCTCGGCGACGACCCGCACCCCTAGTAAGGCTGGGAGATGGCAGTCCGTAACCACCAGGACTCGCAGCGTTGTTGGAGATCGACAATTTGCGGCCACCGAGACCGTTTGGAGGTTGACCGTCCTTGTGAGCGGTTGAAGCAGGTTTCAGAGGGGTATTGACGGAGGTCATGAAGAACTAGACACGCAGCATTAGTATTAACTCTCCGTTGTCCATTGTGGGGTGGTAAAAGCTCACCTCGCGCTCTTCATCATCCATATCAACCAATGCTAGCGGTTCTACGTTGCCCTCTCGGTCCCAACACGCGTCAGGTCCGTTTTGAGATTCGCGAGAATGGTCACTCCTGCCCCAACCTGAAGAGTTCCCATTGGTGATGTCCGGTGTCCAGCCTCCCACCACGAGATTCGGCAAGCCGTCCCGCAAGCCGCCCTCGGAACTCTGTTGGCTCTTGTAAATGTCGAGAAGCTGTTCGCGGGTGTAGCGGGTGTCCGGGACGGTGCCGTTGCGATGCGGAGGGACGTAACGCGCGGGGTGTGAAGCCGCGCCGTCGGTTTGTGGAGGTGCGGAAGGAGTAGTCGCGGCGCCTGATGGTCGACGAAAGGTCTGAGTGGCTCCGTTTGTTCTGCGAGCCCTACAGATTGATCCGGAGATGTCAGTGAAA
This sequence comes from Zymoseptoria crescenta, assembly GCA_026122155.1. Lineage (NCBI taxonomy): Eukaryota > Fungi > Ascomycota > Dothideomycetes > Mycosphaerellales > Mycosphaerellaceae > Zymoseptoria > Zymoseptoria crescenta. Next base: position 14,836 of record JALRMM010000475.1, read on the forward strand.
TGGCTTGGCAGAGGAAGCATTGTCTGGCGCGTGTGCTCGCAGTGACGTCGCGCCACTTCGAGGAAGAACTCACCAGTCGGAAGCTGGGTCGCGTGGTGCGTTCGAATTTGCGTTGGAGTTGACGCCAGCGGCGGCGGAAGCGAAGGAATGCGCCATCTTGGTCGAGTGCGATTGTGCGGAAGAGCGAGAAGCAGCAAACGCGAGTCGGTGGTTGGAGAATAGCAGCTGGTCCAGCAGAGGGTGCTGCGATTGGTGGTGACGACTGGTGGTGGCGGAGCGGAATGTCGGGCGGTGGTAGTATAGTACACGGAGAGTGCTGTTACAATGCGATGGATGGACGACGAGATGGACGATTCATGTGTGAGAGCTTCGAATGCTGTGCAGTAGAATCCAGAAGTGAAAGTGTGGCTGCTGCAAAGGAAGGAGCTTTGCCCGATTGGGATTTGCTCGGGACGCAGCACGCGAGTAGTTCTACCTGAGAGACGATGTTCCTTGCAACGTCGAACCGGCAGACAACCAGACGTCGTTGAAGCCTGGTGATGTCTTACAGTCTTGCTGTGATCTTCATTCATGGTTCATCCAAAACGCGTGCCTGTCTGTGCACTCTTTTCCAACGTTGAACAATCATTGAATGCCCGTGTATGCCTCAGGCCTCATTCACGGTCGTCATCGTCGTCATTATGCCGAGCTTCAACCACTTTCAATGCGAGAGGGTAAGGACTGATGGCACCAGTACCACTCTGCGACTGCTCATTCACTGCTAGAGCGGAGCGATCGTTCCATTGCAAGGATCTGTATAATACAATATTATCCATGCTCATCGTTAATCCCCATGTCCCTTCTTCGTGACTACGTAATGTTGTCCAAAAGGTATGCCCTGTATCCTCCTCCTGAATTGTCCTCTCAGGAAGGCTCCCGCACGAGGCGTAACCCATACTGCCTCCTAGTTGTACCTCCACGTCTCGTGCCCTCCCATCTGCGGCAACATCGGACCGTACCCAGCGCCAGGCGCTTGTTGTTGCTGCAATGGTTGTTGCTGGTACTGCTGCGGTTGCGGCGGCGGCTGCTGGTATTGCTGCGGGTAATACTGTTGCTGCGGAGGTCGCTGTGTCATGTCTGGCCGCGCCATCGCATTCCAGGGCGTCATGTTACTCGGTGTCTGACCGCGAGAATGAGCGTAGCCTGGAGTGTTGGGATCCGACAGTGGACTTGGTGTCGGCGCCTGCGGACTGTGCCACATCTTCGCAGTGTCATACGTCTGACCAAAGCTGTTTCGTGGGAAACCAGTGGAAGGTGAGTATGCCTGGTATCCCTGCTCTCGGAGCATCCTCGCATGTGCGCCTTCACGACTCGCTGTGCTTGGGAGGCCCTGGATTTGTCGCTGGAACTCCTGCGGGGTCTGATGCGAGACCTGCACATATCGCTGTGAGGCCTGCTGGGACTGTGCTTGTTGGCGATAAGCTGCGTCCGCGGCTGGTGGCGGACCAGTCCACATCTTCGACGGTGGCGTCCACTGCTGGCCACCTGGTCTCGCGCCATCGCCCGAAATCGAATTGGAAGGAGTGCGATGCGTGACTGGTCCACGCTCGTCTTGCTTCTGCAGCTCGAGAGGCTGGTAGCTTGGCGAAAATCCTCCTCCGACGGGATAGGGCGACTCGTAAACCTTGGGCCGCCGACAGAAACTATTCATGAGATACGGGTACTTTTGCAGGTTCTGAATGTATGCCATGTCGTCAGAGCTCGCTTGCTCGGGTACAGCAGCGGTGGGAGATTGATGGCTATGCGCGGCAGATGAAGGCCGGCTGCTCGCACCTGGCGCATATGGATTCGGCAGTATCGATGCTCCATTGCCAGGCATTGTGCCGTTCGCGGAATATGTCGATGTCGTTCGCTGTTGCGAGCCAGACGAATGACTCGGAGTGAAGCCTGCGTTCTCGAAGACTGGTCGCTGCATGGTCTGAGCACCCTGGGATTGTCGCCGAAACGACGAGTACTCGCCCTGATAGGCCGCCGGCAGTGTCTTCGAGGAGTAATACTGATCAGATGGGAAAGATCGCAGCGGGGTTGGGGTGCGGCTAACATCGTTGTGCGGATAGCCATACTGCATTGCTTGTGGGTATTGCTGATGCAGCTGATGTGGCTGGACCTGCTGTGGCTGCGACTGCGGTTGACCATATGAATGGCGATGGCCCTCGGCGAGGAAGCTGCGCTGGTTAGCCAAGGCCTGGTAGTCCACCGCACACAAGGCGTTTGGCCTCGCCGGGTCCTTTGGCTTATAGACATACGGTTTTGCGCTGTCGCGCGCCGCCGCGGCAGCATTCATGGCCGTCGCATTGAGAGCTGGCTGTATGCGCATGGGTCCCGAGGCATTGGAGGAAGCGGGTGGCAAGGACTGCTTAGCCTGCGGATAGTTGTATGCAGGCTTGGTGTTCATGCGTTCCATGAAATTGCCTTTGGCAACTGCCTTGGTGCCGCCTGGCTTGTCCGTGAAGAAGACTTTTGCTTCGGTCGAGATCTTTGGGAGGTAGTAGTAAAGCTGGTCCGGCGAGGCGAAATCGACCTTCAGCTTCTGCGGTGGTTTCAGGACGGCGCTTTGATAGCCTGGGGGTGGAGTGTGAAGGTTGTAGAAATCGTGCCACTTGTAGTTGGGATCGTTGTTGAACAGCTCGTCTTGTGTCGGCACACCGTCTTGGCGGTTCGCGAGAGAGAAGTTCATCTTGTGCATGTTCTCAGGCATGGGAAGAGCACTGGCAGATGGCTTGGGTCGCACTGAGTCGTCGGGGTCCAGAACGCAGACGTATTTGTACTCGACTTCCACTCGCTCGCTGTTCATCGTTAGCTTCGGACAAGTATATTCAGAGAATTTCTCAACTTACCCATCAGGCAGAACATCGACAACGAGGGTCAACTCGCTCGGCCTGTTCTCAATGACCAGACCACCGAAGACCTCGGCGCCGACATACTGCGCCTGCACCGTGTCGTTCGCCTTGAGCTCCTTGGCGAAATTGTTGATGCGTTTGCTGCTCTCCATCGTGTCCAGATTGGGGTTCTTCGGCATCTTCGGCCTGTGGTATCGGCAACGGAAGTCATAGCCTTCTTCATAGTACTCAGTGCCATCCTCGTCAAAGGTCGGCACCAGCCCGGAGTCCACAAGCACACCAGCAGCCACCGCGCAACTAGCGTGGAAGGCTCGGGTGCACTTCTTGGACGAGCACTGAAAACAAGCACCACGCTTGGAGCGGCAGTAGTTGCACTTCAGCTCCAACCTCGCCTTGTCGATATTCGCTGCACCACAAACTTTCTGCTTGCCATTTTCGGTCGTGATAAAGGTCTCTGGGGTGTACAAAGCACACGACAAATGTGCCTTTTTGCCATTGTCGGTGGGCAGTAGAGGTTCCCACGGATTGTCGTTCGGACACATGACGCACGGCTCGCGTGTGGGGGCACGAATGCGGATGCGAATCTTCTTCTTCTTTTTCGGGGCTTCTTGCTTGGTTTCACGCTTCCGTTTCTTCGAAGGCGCCTTCTGTCCCTTGACACTCGCAGGCGGAGAGGGCAAGTTGCCTCCGTCCTCATCTTCAAGATCGTCTTCCTCATCAGTCTCCTCGTAGTACTCCGGCGTAGGCTCGCCTCGCAGCTTGCGTTCAATCTCGGACACGTCAACCCAGACGTTGTCCGCCTCGCAATTGCATTTGCGAGCGATGCGACCATATTCAAGCCATGACTCGGTTGCGAAATTGACCGACTCTGCGCAGTTGTAGCCGATGTTGTAACCCGAATGGTAACCATATGGATATGTGATGACGAATTCGCCCTCGTAGTGGACCAGCTTGTTGACCTTGACGCCATACTGCTTTTGCAAGACATCTGGCGATATCAAATACGTCTTGTGTCGGAGAAATTGGTCGCAGTTTTTGGCGTCGACAGGCCAGTTGGACTTCATCGCCTTCTCGAATTTGCGTGCGTCTTCCTGAGATATGCTGTACCATTGTTTCGGAGCACCAAAGTGGATGTAGTTGATGCTGTAGAGGTCGACATCCTCCAGATGCCAAGCAAAGGTTGCCTTCCACATTCCCATGTACAGATACGCGGTGTTGACTCCTGGAACCTTGGTACCGAGGACGTCCAGCAAGTTCTCCAGCTTCGACACATTCCAGCTATTGGGAGTTTCATCGAAGAGAGAGCCGGGCATATCGGCAGCATACATGGGTTGATTGAACCCCAGACTCTTCCAGTAGTGTGTCTCGAGTTCAGCGCAACGCTCCGGGGTGTACTCCTCAAGACCATCCATGCGGTAATCGAAGTTCTTGAACGCCTTTTCATCCACGATGTCGACCGATTCTGATGTGTTATTCAGTCGACGGGAGGACACAGACTTGTTCTGACCGCCCTTCGGAGGGCGTCCTCTCGGCTTCTTGGCGGGAGCGGGAGAACCGGGCGTTGGCGGAGCCTTTCCGGAGGACTTGCGTTTCGATTCGTCGTCTGAAGCGGGTTCCTCGGTCGGCAGCGGGTTACGACGTGGACGGCCAGGCTTCCTCTTCACCTTTGGCTCGTCATCGTCTGCTGGGGCAGCTGCAACCGCGGCCGCACGACCGCGAAGGCCACCGCCACCTCGAACAACCTTTTCTTGATTCCGTCGCCTCTCGCCACGTCGTGCTGGGGGTTGATATTGAGACTCTTCGGTCAAGGCCTTCCACTCTGGGAGGTTGTACGATCGCTGCTTTTCGACATTCTGTTGTGTGTAAGTTCCGAATGTGCCATTGAACTCCTGGGTAATTGGGTTCTTGATCCGAATGCGCTTCACGTATTCGTCCAAAGCGGGGAGGTTGTCGCGCCTGTGATATGTTAGACTCATTCCGTGAGGATATACAAAGGTATTACACACCATTCCTTGGGCGGGATGACCTTCACGATGCCTGTTTTTAGGTTAGCAAGAGATCTAGAGTACAAGGATGTGACCGAGTATATCATACCTGACTTCATGCCATATGAGTCAATGCGGTCGACGAACTTCTTGAAGCTTGCGAATTGCTGCATGGTAGGCTTGAAGACGGGGATTCTCCCACCATTCTCTTCGTCCCAGTAGTCTGCAGAGGTGTATTAGTCCTGCCCTCTATGTTGTCCCAATCACGATCACTCACGATCCGGCTTGATCTCCTCCATATCGTCATCCTCATCCAAGTCCAAGTCGGACAGCTCCGAATCCTCCTGGGATTCATTTTTCAGTTCATTCATCTCTTCGCTCGTGGGCGGCGTCAGGGCAGCAGTCGGTTTCGGTGGGTGCTCGATTGAGGGTTTCGCGACGGCCTCGGAGGCAGCCGCCGCGCGATCGCTGGTCGCTGCCATGGCCGACGCGAGCGCAACTCACGCGCGCGCGTGAGAGTGGTGAGGTATTTATCGGCGTTGGCGATCTGGCGGGGAGTGAAAGCGTGTATGTCGGTGGTGGACGACGTCTGAACTCTTCGAGTCTGAGTCGCGAGACGTGCAGTCGGGCGTGGTCCGTGGTGCGGGTGGCGGCACTTCGGTGGACAGCGCGCAATGGCGCTTCACAGGGTGAAGCTGGTAGTGGTTAGCATAGAGCAAACACGATTATTTCGTGTTCTATCGACGGCTCCGGCTCGCGAAGAATGAGAAGTCGTGGTTGTCGTGGTTTACCTGAATTGAGGGAGGCTGCTGCTGCTAACCAAACTCCGCCAAGGTGGCTACTAGCGCCAAATTGATGGCAGGAGCTGCCGACTTTGTGAACGAGCGAGGGTAAGGGCAGCAGTGCGACGTGTGGCCTGATCGATTAGTCTCAGACGCTCAGACCACCTCGCGTATCAGGCCAATCAGGTGCAAGCACCTGGCCCTACTCAGGTGTCCCCGAAGGGGATTAGCGCCGCCAAGTATAGTCTGTGCGGCTGAGACTACTGATCGATCTCGCAATCTCCAACCAGGGAATTTTCGAATTAGTTCGAAAGCAAAAGTCGACTCTGCTGTATGTCACTACAATGCCAAATTCATGTTCACTCAATCCACCTGGTCAGTCACATGACATTGAATGCAGGCTTATGCCTAAGGCACCAACACACAAATTGACGCAATAGCAGCGCGGCGATCAAGATGATTGCTCATTCACATTGAGCGATCTCGTTATGCTGTCGCAGCGCAGAAACGGAAAGCAGTAAAGCAGTCCGTCGTATCGGCGGCGTTATCAGATTCGATCCAACGCAAGGGTGTCAAGTGTCAAACTCCACTCGAGGGCTTCGGGTTTGACAGACCACACGCTCGCACACATTGCGCGAAGGCCGCCGCCAATACGTACTGGTCGCAAGGCGATCGGAGATCAAGCCTCAAGCCACTCGCACTGACTCTCATGTTTGTGCGGTATTCGAACTCCGGGGTAAGGGTACCTGCATCCGTCTGCCATCCCGGCCGCTCTTCGCACGTGCACGTCACTCGTCCGAGCAGTGAGCACAGAGTACCCCACGATACCTACAGTCAAAATACCTGTCCAACTGACTGCCCGTCTAGTCAAGCTGATTGCCTGCCTGTTCGACCGTACAGAAGACGGGAATCCGTCTTTAGGTACTGGACCTGAAGATTCGCTGTACTCCTGCTTGCCACAAGGAGGCTCGTCTTCACTCTGCCTCCACAGCCTCTGTCTCCAGTTCAGATCGCTGTCAGCTTGGTGTTAGGGTTGGGATTCTCGCGCTCCGCCAGACGCCCACAAAACTGCAAGTTTCCTAGGATATACGCGCAAGCGAGGACGAGGAAGGAGCGCAATTGAGAAGGAGGCAGCACAGCCTGACATGCCAAAGGCCCAAGTGATGTCGAACCAAGCAGAGGCCAAGAATGCGAGCAGGTGGTCAAGGTCTGGCATTCGAAACTTCGTCAAGGATGTCTGTCTCTCTGATCGGACACGATTATCTGTCCTTGCCCGAAAATCGACATCCATGTGCATCAAAAATAGAACGGATGCGGCTCCGGGATCAAGCAACATTCGCAAGGGAACTGGATCGGAGCTAGTCCAAAGCAGCATATGCTAAAAACAGCAAATCAAGGGCTAAAGATCGTCAGGGCTGTAGTTCTAGTATAGCAGTCGTTACGAAAAGTATAGTAGGTAGGCATATCGGAGTGGATACCCCCTAGCTACTCGCACTAACGTTCTCCGTTTCTTAGTACAAATCGCACTAATAACCGGAGAACGATTCGTGCTCCTTTAGGGGGGCCTTGTATATTATTTTGCTCCGTAGGGTTGTTACTAAGGGTCTCGTAATCGGCTCTTTCTTATACCTTACGTTGCTATAATATCCTCGATTCTACTAGCTCTTAATTATTATGCCCTTAAAGGCCTCTAAGGTATTATAAGAGCGTATCGAGGACGTGTTGTTAATAGTAGAGGTTGGAGGTTTAATTATAAGAGCGAGCAACGACGCGTTATCGACGTAAAAGGCTAAAGAGTCGCTAGTAAGAAGGTTAGTATTGTTTATTTATTATCTCTTTTATTAGCTCGTTTTACTATTATACTATACATATATACGGACGAATACTATCGCTAATATAGACGTCGTCGTAGTTATTTAGGTATTATTCGAGGCCCTAGAGCCCGTCTAATCCGTAACTAACGCTATACTAATCTACTAGCTATTTATCGTCTACTACTACCTCTACTACTCGCTAGTACTCGTCCTACGTTAATAGAAGTTCTCGAGAGGTCTCGAGCCGAGTAAGAAGTCCTTAGATCGCTACGTTCGTTCGGTAGTAGTAGTAGTAATACGCCTACTCGAATTAAAGAAGTTAGCTCCTTATCCTCGTCCTTACTAGCCTTTAAACCGCTCGATCTACTGGAATATTACCTATCCTCGCGCGTACTACCTTACCCTCGTCGCCCTCGTACGCCGGTACTAGGGCTAGTACTAGATAAGGCTCTATTATCGTCGTTATAAGGAGGTAGAAGGATTGTTCGTTAAGCTAGTAAAAGATATCTTCCTTAGCTATACGTAGTAGGCCCTCCCGTAGGTAGAAGCTAGCGTACTTTAGCTTCTTAGTATATCGTCGATTTACCGATAACTACTAAACCGAATATACTACCTCTAACGTATAAGGAATTAGAGCTAGAGTTTTAAGTATATTATTAGCGAGCAGTTAAGGACGAACGAGCGCGGCTAGTAGTTATAGACCTTACTAAAGATAACGACTATAATACTCCGGCTTTACGGTTACCCCTTATAATAGTTACTCCTAGAGTAGCTACTTACGTATCCGACCGCACCTTATTTAGTAACTCTTTTTACCGTCTACTAGCCTTCGATACCGTCTTTAACTCTACTAATAACCCTCTAATTACACCGTACGTACTACTCGCTAATCGTCCGGCTAGCCTCCTTCGAATGCCTCTAGCGGCTAGTATATTATTAGGTAGATAAGAGCAAGGGATAGGCATAGAAGTCGCTCGAGTAGATATACTAGCTAGGGCAGTTTAGCGCTGCTCTATGCTTCTATATCGTATATACTATTACCTTAAAACCCTCTTTAACGTAGTAGGCTAGTTAATACGTTGTATTATATATACCTTAGAGCTTACCCTCTCGACCGTTTATACTATCTATTATAAGCCTTATACTCTACGCACTTATCGAGGGCGCCTCGAGTATAGCCGCGAATTAATATTAGATTAAGCACCTACCGCGCGTAGAGCTCGGCGGCTCTATAATATACTATAATAGTAGCGAATCGTCTACTTTATTATAACTAATACCGTAACTCGTAGAATAATATACGTAGAGGTTACTCGACAACTCTAGCTCGAATACTTACTAGTAATAATTAGCCGCATTATACGCCGTTATAGCTACTACTACTATGTCGCTCGCGTATACTCCTTCCTTAGCGACCGCGCTATACGACTTTAACTCGAATAGGCCCTCTTTTACTATAACTAGACGGTTTATAACTAGAATAATGTCCTTTAGTCTAACGAGTATACCGTCCGTAATAGCTCGCACTAACGCACGTTTGTCTTATACCTTACTAACGAACATAACCTCGTAACGACTTTACGACCGCGCTTCTAATACCTACCTTATTAATTAATATAGGCCTATATTAATAGTAGTAATAGAGGCAAAGGGCCTTTAGTAATATAGAACGACTAATAGGGTACTATTAACAAGATTAGCTATATATAGAAGATATTGCTAGTAGTTTTTAAGGAGATAACACGACTTAACGACCTTATTACTAACTAAGCTAACATAAATAATAGCGTACTACTCGCTCGACGATAGCTATCTATACTCTTTTAGTAAGACAACGCTCCTAGATACGTTGCTAACTACACTATAGCTGCTATCTATAGCCTTAACTTAATTACTATAGTTTAGCTACCTTCCTTACCGGATCTTAACCCTATTAAGAACCTCTAGAAGGTAATTAAACGCATTATTAAATAACGCCCTAACCGCCCTTTAGGCTACGACCTCGGACTCGTATATATAGATGTAAGAAGTATAAAGATATCGCAGTGTATAGAACGCTAGCTAGTAATCCTACTAGTAATAAAACTAATTCTTGCTATTGTTAAGTTGTACATGCGTGCCTTATAATATACGACTATGCGTTACGTAAGCGGCATTCGCCGCTACGCTCGGCGTCGTATTATCCACGTATCGTTAACAACCTTACCTAAGGTCTAGAGCTAGGCTATGCCTTAGCCTTCCTTAATAATTACCTCCCTCCTCCGAAGGAGACGTCTCGGCTCCTACGACCGTCTTGCGTTCGGCCTGCCGAGCGTAGGCCTAGTCTTTATCCGGGGCTGCTTTCTTTATTAACTTCTTAATGCAGCGTTTGCATCGCAACGCGCGCTCTGTTTACGCATGTTAATTGTTGCTTACGGCTCTGCTACGGGTAGCCGTGTTTTAGCGGGTCCTTTATAGTTAAGGGCAACCGCTTGTAGGTAGGTGTTGTTAATGTTTTCGCTGCGAAGTTTTCCTCTACTCTTCTTTAACTTTATTAACGCTCCTCTCCTACGACTAGCACATTAAACTCCAACAATCCTTAAGAATCTCGTAAGCGCACCGCACGCCTCTACTACATTATTAAATTTATCTTTAAGAAGCAAGCTTCTAGCTTAAGAGCCGCTTATTACATATATACACATCGTAAGCATCTAGTAAGCGACTCGCAATGCTACTACGACGTGCTCCTTAGCAGCCGGCTATTATGCTAAACCTCCCTCTACGCTCTAAGTAGGATACCTAGGGCATAGCGGTAGCGTGCTACGAGCGCTGCTTGCCGTACGCGCACGATAGTAGGTTACTGCGCTCCTTATAAGCTAGGCTCCTACTAATCGCCTGTCTAGTTAATAAGCAATACTGTAATAGGGTTATAACTATCGGCAGCAAGGTTAAGTGCTAGCGC
>JALRMM010000476.1:0-25220 GCA_026122155.1 Zymoseptoria crescenta
GCTCGAGAATAAAGCCTATTAAATCCTAATTAGCTCGACGCCCGACGCTAGGAAGCCCGCGCCCGTATCGTAGCCCTAACCCTAGAACGCCTAATAGTAGAACGCTACGAGAACACGAGAATGCTATCTAAAGCTAAATCGATCCTTAACGGACCGGGCACATCCGATATGTACTATATAACCCAACGTTACCTCTACCTATAGGACCGGATCGTACGGTAGCTACCGTATCGGATCCTTATTAAAGAATGCTAACGAACTCGAGGGCTCGATCCTCTAGCTAACCTTCCGGTAGTACCTAGATCGTATATTGCTTCCGTAACGGGGCGCCCTATAGGGCTAGGGAGATAGCATCCGTCTAGAGTGTATCTATAGCGTATCTAATCGAGGGTACTATACGTACGATAGTCCCCGCTATATAGTCGAAATACGTGGAGCTTACGTTAGCCCTAAGTCTAGGCCGTGTTAGTAATATTACGCCTCTATAGGTAGCGGCGACGTACCTCGAGCCTAGCTATTTTTGCGATAGGACGGCGAACACTCTATAACCGAGATGTCTCTCTAGCGCTTATAGCGTACTTCCCTCGGCTTTTCTAGGCTAAAACGTAGTCTTCCACTTCGGGAGATCTTCCCGTCTCTAGTCCGAGTGTCTATAGTACCCGTACTAGTAGCCTAGGATAACATCGTTTGTTTGTTTGTTTGTTTGTTTGTTTGTTCCATTTACGTCCTATAGGAGTCTATGACTATGTAGGACGGCTGTCTCGTAACAGTAGTCTATCTATATACAATCGTTGTTCTCTCGTATCTCTTGACCTTAGGGAAAGACCCGTGCCTAGGGTAGTAGCAAGCTAGTACCGAAGGACTTTAAACAAAGACAAATAAAGGAAAAAATAAAGGAGTATAGGCTAGACTGTCTCGTCTTCGCCTCTTGCTAGGTGCTAGGACCTAGAGGCAATCTTTGTATCCGAGAGAAAGGTAGTAAGGTGTTTCCGGAGTTCCTTATCTGCTACTATTTCTAGTAGAGATTGTGCTTGTCGTAGCGGTAGTGGCCTAAATACGTCGTAGATAGGGCAGCTACATACGAGGTGTTCTGCTGTTTCTCGTCTCCCGTAAAGGCAATTTGGGGTTGTTGTATGTCCAAAACGGTAGAGATAGGACTTAAGGTATCCGTGTCCTAATAGGATAGTATAGAAGGCACTAGTTAAAGCGCGTCTTCCTCCTATTCTATGTTCTCCTAGCGAGCTCCACGGAAATCGACTAAGGTAGCTATTTGTATTCCTAGGTACCTTATTAATCTCCCGTTGTCTTGCTATTTCGTATCGGGTTTTCCAGACGTTAAAGAGATCGTCTTTTACGTATTTTGTCCTCTCGTGTTCTACGAAATGCTTATATTGCCGGAGTCGATAATAGAGTAGTTGTATCTATGTTCTCTATCGTTTTTATAGAAGTATCTCTCTCGAGTCCTCGTGTTGGACTTCTCGCGTATCCGAAGGTGCGCTCTAGATAGCGAGTCGTACGGGGTGGTTTTCGGGTAGCTTAGCTACGCGTAGAGAATATAAAATTGACTGTCTCTCTAGTCGTAGATCTAGGGGGAAGAGATTCGTTTATAATAGCTTCTAAGGTATAGAACCTAAAGTCTCGCCGCCCCGCTAATAGGCTCTCTCTACTTACGTATAGGCTACGGGCGGCTACCGTCTAGGACTATAGCGAGTTAGTAGGGGTAGATATAGGATAGCGAGCGTAGATCTTATAGTATATAAGGGCGAGATCGCTAAGTCTAATACGGTATACGACGAGCTATAAGCCGTCCGTCGGTATCGGTGCCTATATCTAGTATAGTAGTTAGAGGACGGACGTTAGATCTTACCGATCCTCCTCTAAGAACGCGAATTATATAGCGACGATTTTAATCTACGTAGACGTTTCCGTAGGTAATATCGGGGTACGCGGACGATATTTAACTTTACCGGCGATGTCCGATAGTACCTCCTACGCGAATGTCGTAGAGTAGGTAGAAAATAGTAGATCGGCTACTTCGAGGGCAAACCGCTATTATTTCCTAGTACTCCTACTCGTAGAGAGCTCTACGTGAATTCGGTCGATAAGGGCCGACGTTAGAACGCCCGGAGCTATAGTATTAAATAACGGCTATCTCGATACGTATAGAGTACCTAGGGGAGGCTCGTACTACTATAGTGTGTTAGTAAATACGATGGAGGAAAGAGAAGAAATTAACGCCGAGAAAATATACGAACGTGCTCTAAATTACCTATATAGGTATGTTACTTACATATGCGTCGTCTAAGGATAAAAGGCTATTATCCTAAGCTGCAGTATCTTCTTAGGGAGCTTACGTGGAAATAAGGCTCTAATCCGTTATAGAGATATCGAACCCTATCGTATTATACTAATACTAAGATGTCGAAGCTAATGTGTTATATTATAGCCGTCCTCCTTACGCCGCGATCTAGACCTCGGGCGTCTCGGGAGTCTAGTCCTCTATTGAAATATCTCCTCCTATTACGGCCTAATAAGGCTCTAATGTCGTAGCAAAGGTCTCGCGTTACGTTAGGAGGACTAGCGCTACGGTTTATACTTCGTAGGTCTCGGAGCTATAGTACTCTATTAATCGATCCTCCGCGTACGAGGTGCTCGAGGGCTCTAGCTACTATAAGCCAAATTCGCTAGGTACCTAGGTAGGTAAGCGTAAATCGAGGGCTCGTACGGGGATAGGGTTTAATTGTTCGAAGGGAGCCGGCTCCGTACGAAGGAGAGGACTATACTACGGTTAAGGAGGCGCGGTAAGGAAATAAGGTCCGACCTAGATATACTCGGGGTAGAACTCGTTCTAGAAGTCGATATACGCGCTAGGAAGCTCGAGCGGCTCTTAATATGTTTTAGATTCGGAGATAAAACGAGCGTCGAGTAAGGCTCTAGTTAGAGATAATAGTAATGTTAGCGAGGCGCGAATTAGCGCCTTACTATCTTTATCGTCTTCGACGGGCTACGTAATGTGGCCTTAATATTATTCGTAGTAATATAGTAGACCGTCGGTTAGCGAGCGGAGATCGTATATAGAGGGACGACTTATTATAGCGTCGAATTCGTTACCTTCGTCCGATATAGTAGGGAGGTACCTACGCTAAGGCTTACGTATAACTAACTCTTATCCGGCGGATCTACGCTACAACCTAAACGTAGGCTTCAAAGGTGCGATAAGGCGTCTCGCGAGGCTTATAGGCGTATATTAGGTAGATACTAACGTTAGTAGGTAGTAGTAAAGGATATGGGATAAGACGAGCGGCTAGCGTTAGCGGGTGAAATATATCGTTTTTGTTACTATAAACGTAGGCATGTTTACCTAAGGTAAACATATAGTAGGCAAGATTCCGATAACTAATTAAGTCTCGACATTTACGTAGCTATTAGCCCGGGAAAGGTAGTCCGCCTATATACGTATAACACCGCGACGATAGGCGCCCCGACTAATTTACCTACCGTCCTAGGACTATAAGCGGCGGTTAAAGAGCTGGAACCGGATCTTAAGGGCATTAATAGGCTATTACCCCCGTTAACGGCGGCGCGCTATTAACCCTACGCTCGAGAGGCGGCGTACTTTTACGCTATACTAGCGGCGCCAATCGCCTATTTCCCTAATAGGTATACGGGTAAAGCAGTATTGTTTCTACTCTAGTAGCGTAGGGCGGGCAATCGGTCGATCGATTTCGAGGACCCGGTAGACAAGGGTAGCGAGATCGGATAGGCCTTATTCAACCTCCTATAGTATATAGTGCCGCCGAATTTATCTACGTGGTTTACTATTACTATAGATTCCCTAAAAGAGAATAACTATAAAGCATCCGAAGTCTTCGTATAGGATTAAAGAGGCGGGACGACTATGCTAGAGCTAGTCGATATGTTCGAGTATATAGCTAGACGAACGTACTAATGCTCCTTTCTAACCGCGTCTATACTACTCTACGCTAAGCATAGGTAGAGTGGAGCGATAATAGAGGTTATACGTCGGGCTACCGTAAAAGTTCTAGCCTAGTAGGCGGTAGGGTCGATAGGACGTAATAAGATACTATCCGATATAGCGACGGACTTCTTTAAGGCCTACCCGGATCCACGCGGAAGGAAATGCGCTATATGTTATACTCCCCTCTAATAAAGACTAGTCGTACTCGACCGGCTCGGAATAGACATTTATATCTCTCGTCCGGAGGCGGATGTTAGTATAAAGCGCCGTCTACGGGAGGGAAACGGTTCCTTTCAATTCCTATATCGCGACGGTATAGAGTATAGGAGAACCTTGGGCAGTGTATAGGGCGGTATAAAGTAGATAACGCCTTTAGGTCGGTACGGTCGGGTAGAGCTAAACGTACGCTATATATAGGGGATATAGTAGGGTTCCTAACCCGGAAGTCTAGCACTATTAAAGGATTCTATATCGTCTACCTCGAGAGCGAGATTAACCGGACGAAACGTAGCGAATGGAAGTCGTAGTAAGGAGGGCGTGTTGAAATGTGGGTCCTTAGTTAGGTAACCGATGTCGGTACCTTAAAATAATGGAAGGTAGATCGATAGTTCTTCCTTTAATCTAATAGCTCATAATCTTCAACAGGTTATGAGCCCGGACAGTACTTCCGCGGCTTTAATAGCTAAATACATATTGTTACGATTATAAGCCTACTAAATGAAAAACTAATGTTGTTTGAGTAATAAGGGTTGCGCTAACGGCTGAATCTCTAAATGCCCCTTAAAGGCTCGTCGTAGGACGGAAAAACTAAATTAATAAAGAAGTTCAAAGGTATAAGGCTGCCATTTTGGATATCCTAATGCGCTAGACTCCTTAGTCCGTGTTTATAGACGGGCCAAAGACTTTTTGATAAGTTGAGAGTTAATGCCGCTAATAATTAATAATACTAATAACTTCTCCGAAGACCGGCACTCGGTAGTAACACGTTGCAATTTTAAAAACCCTAATGCTTGATTAATTTAATTGAACTTGAAGAACTTTTATGCCTAAGGACACTTATCCACTGGACTTTTATCCCCTATAGCGAAGAAACCTATCGACGAAACTGCTAAAGCACGCGAAAGACGCCTTCAATCTATAAGAGACTCGAGCTAGAAATACCGCGACAAGAAGAAAGAATAAGAACGACAAGCCGCAGCTACCGCTAAAAGAGTAAGAGAGAATTAGAGACGACTTGAAGAATAACGAAGAACTACTCTAGCATAGAAACAATAAAAGACCTTCTTAACACTTGAGTTTAGTAGAACAACAGTACCTCGCTAATACTTCGACGACATAAACGACGTGCTAGTTACTACTACTAAAGGGGTGCAAGGCGATGAAAATTCTATATACCCACCAAAAAATCTGAAATCCAAGCGCCGTACCGAGGCTATAACTACTTCAATTACCGATACACTCGCACCAGCCTTACTAAAGGCTATTAAAACTAAGAAAAAATCAAAGAAAAAGAAGCGCTTAGAACGTGCGAAGGAGCCTACGGAATAAGTACCTTAGACTAAGGTAAACTCGGTCCTAGAGACAACTAGTAAAAACAACGACGACGAAGACGAGGACACCGATCTTTATAATGTTACCTTAGACGACGAGTCTAATACCAACGAAGATAGTGAAGCTGAACTAACTTCATACACTCTATTACCGGTCGTCGACGAAACAACTCGCCGATTCTCTACTATACCAATTAGGGGCATTACCTACACATTAACTATACCTCTAAGACGACAACTAGCTACTCGAACTATCGAGTAGCTAACTCGTCCTAACCCTCCGACGCGACGAATAACGGCTATTACTACCTCCTTACTAAAATATCGGCAAACAAAGCAAAAGGCGGCATTGGATTATAAAAACTTCAGCGCTATAAAGAAACTAAGGAACTCGGATAATTACACCGACTGGTACGATTCCTTTAAAATTGCATGTCTTTAGGCCGGTATATCGGACTTTTTTAAGGGACTCGAGCCTAAGCTATTGCCGGTAGAAAGTGAGGACATCGAAGATGTTAACAACTATATGCTGGAGCTGGCCAACTAGTAAGGAAAAAATAAGTCTTTGCTCGGTTTTGTGTAGTCCTTATACGAACAGCATATGCAAGACAAGATTGTGCACTATATAAGAGTTTATAATGCCTTATTAATTCTTAACGTCGAATGTACTAACACCGGAAGTAGTATTGCGTAGGAGCGTTTTAGAATGCTTTTGAATTACGACTTTAGCTAAGTAAAGGATTTTCCGGACTTCCTTCGAGAATTTAATAAGCGACATAGTAATCTCTATTATCTACGAGGCGACATTAATTAGAGTAGTGAAAACATAAAGTGTTTCTTCTTTAAACGCGCTCTTAGCGATTACTTCGCGGATTTCCTCCGAGTTACTACTATAAATTTTATAATTGCTAGGTACGGTAGACGCGGCTCTAGAAGAAACCTGACTTTTAATAAAATGGCCTCTCGTATAGAGGATTATTAGGTTAGCGTTCGGCGAAGCGACAACTTAAAGGACCTAGCTAAAAGCCGCTTATTTGCGGCATTTAGCAATAAGCGAACATTTAGCTAGCGTAGCGACGATAGTCGCCCGAGATTTAGTGTACTTATTAGTAATCCCAACGCACCTTGTTAGTAGAAAGGGCATAAAGGGCAAGGCTACACGAACGGAGTTTATATTAAATAGAATAATAACGAGTATTAAAAGATAAAGAAGAGGAAGATTATAGACGGAACGTAGCGCGAGAGCAAGCCTAGCGGCGCGTCTACATCTAGGTCGAACCGAGCTATAGTGTACCTATAGCGTCGTGCGTATCTAACGTATAGTGAAACCGAAAATACCGACACCGACCCCCCGTCTAGACTAATAATTAGTATAGGAGTTAAGATAGCCGCTACCTTAACGAGCAATTTCACTAAGAACATAGTAACGTTTAACGACGATAGCTAACTAGCGGACCTCCGACCGGAACAATTAACTATCTTCCCCTTAAATTTATGCTCCGCATTTATTACTTACTATAAGACGGTACGGGAGGTAAAGCCGAATTTAACACCTACTAAGATAAAGGAATTCGCGCTTCGAGAGGACGATTAGGTAGTTAATATAGGCTCGGAGGAACATATCTACAACAATCTGGCCTACTTTAAGGATTATTAGGAACTAGCGAAACCGGTGGGAATTGTCGGTACTAGAACTGGTTTTCAAATTATTAGGGTTAGTAAGGTGATTTTAACGACTTATTATCTAGAGGGAGCACACCGAGTTGTGCTGTTAAAGGTGTACTACGTCCCGCAGATAGGCGTTAATCTCCTATTAATCTCTCGATTAACTTCTAAACATACCGATTTCTATATAAAATAGGGTCTCTATACGTTTACCGCATACGGTAGAGTTATCTAGACCGGCATATAATACGGACACCTCTAGAAGTTGAACCTATCTATTGCTCGATCGTTCCTTTCTATATAGGCCGAGCGAACCCCTAAAGCATACTTCTCCGCTACGTCTTTCTCTATACGAACGACTTATCGTTTACTACTACACGTATAGCACTAGAGAATGGGACATATAGGGGCCTTAATACTTCGAGGACACCTCGACCGACTGGGAATTAATTATATTAATGGGGACTTTATCTATAAATGCTGTCGACGCATAAAAGCGAAGTAGCGTCTCCCTAAATTAGAACTAATGCGAGAGACCGAACGCTATGCGAAGATCTATATAGACCTCGGTGGACCTCTACCTAATTCGAAGAGTAGTAAGAGATACTATCTCCTTATAGTGGACGATTATATAAGGTATAGCTAGATGTATACGTTAAAGTCCAAGCAAGCGGATAAGGTAAACCGTGCCTATCGGGATTTCGAGTAGAGGATGCTAGTAAAAGGATAGCATATTAAAGCGATCCGAGCGGATAGAGGAAGCGAGTTCACGGACATTGTTACTAATACTACTAGGCGATGTGGCATCGAGTTCACTATCTCGGTACCTTACGAACCGTCTTAGAACGGAGTTATCGAACGTAAACATCAAACCCTATAGAACATTATACGCTATATAAAATAGGACGGGGCGCTATAGAACGAGATGTGGCCTAAGCTACTAAAGGCTATAGTGTTCGTGAACAATCGGTTACCGACCTCCTCGCTAAAAAACATAAAAACGCCCTATAAAGTATTAACTAGAGACGTACCCGATATTAACTGGATTCGACGAGTTGGATGCCGTATATATAAGCTTGTTCCTAAGAAGAAGTTTCCGAAGAAATACGATAAACGTGCGTACCTAAGAATCTTAATCGGCTTTAAAGGAACGAACCTGTTTCGTCTCTAGGACCCTATTACTAGAAAGGTTAAAAGAGCTCGTAAAGTACTATTTAATAAAGATGTCCGACTAGATGCTACAACGCTTGAAATGCCCGTTTAACTACTACCAATGTTAGCAAATCTTGATGCTAACGACTGCCCTAAGGATATCTTGCCTAACATAACGGAAAACTACCCGCCTGGTTTTAATAAACAATAGGCTGCACGGATTAAGGGGGAGAAACATAAACGCCTTCCAAATAATATCTTATTTAATCCTATGTAGCCTATTGCAATACTATTACAATAGGAGACACTTCTTTAGCCGGATAATCGACAGCGTATACTAACGAACGGATCGACTAGACTAACGCTAATCTGGGTACTATTAAATACAAGACTCCCTTCGATACGAGAGTGGGCGCTAATAGTAAACTTTATATGCATAGGCACACGCGCGGCGAACTTAGTGTCGATATTTTATATAGCGAAGCGAAGTAACGTAGACCCCGTACTCGAAATTGAAATCGAGGATAACAGTAGCCCTATTACAATAGAGCGACAACTAAGCGAATAGGAAGATGAATCTCTTACTACGCTCGCCCAACTAATAGAGAGCGACCCTATTGCACTAAGAACTATTAATAAAGCGCGGTCCTCTCTATATAGTCGACACTAGGACACGGTAGTAAATAAAGAGATTAAATTACTAGAGGATAATAAAACCTGGGAAGTTGTTAATAAAGGCACGGTTACCGCACCAATCTTGTTAGGCAAATAGGTGTTCACCTTGAAGCGTGGAGTTAATAGTGCGATTGAGAGATTTAAGGCGAGATAGGTTATACGCGGTTTTAAGCAACGCGAGGGAATTAACTTCTCTAAGACGTTCGCTACTATCGTCAAACCGATAAGCTACCGGATTATGTTCGCACTCGCGGTAAAGAAAGGATAGCACGTCTATCAAATGGACGTCAAGACTACGTTTCTCTACGGCAAAATTAATGCGGAAATCTACGTCGAGATGCCACCTAGTTTTGAGGTTAAGGGAAAGGTGTGTAAGTTAAAGAAGGCACTCTACGGACTGAAGCAAGCACCGAGGATATAGTATCAGACACTAACGACTGCACTTCGTGATTTAGGCTACGAGCCCTATCCGTATAACTACGCGGTGTTCAAAAAGGGTTCAACTCTAATCCTCGCCTACGTCGATAATCTACTAATTATAGGACCTAACCTCGAATAGATTAATCGGTTAAAGGAAGACCTTTCAAAACGCTTTTAAATAAAGGACATAGGAGAATGCAAATTCTTCCTTAGGATCGGAATTAAGCGCTTAGAGGGTAAGATTCGACTAACTTAAACAGCGCTCTTCAAGGCTATAATAGAGAAGTTTGGACTTATAGACGCTAATCCTACCGCAACGCTATACGTCTTAAAGGATAGGTAGGAACCTACTCCGGAGGGAGAAGTCGCGACAGATATATAGCGCCTCGAATACTAATTAATAGTAGGATCTTTAATGGACGGAATACTAGGCACCCGACTAGACCTTACATTTAGTATCTTAATAGCTAGCTGGTACTGCTCAAATCTATTAAAGAAACATTTTGAATAGGTTAAACGAATCCTACGATATATCCTCGGAACACTAGAGTATAGATTGGAATACGGAGGTAGCGACGATGTTCTTAGTTTTAGCGATGTAGAATACGTAGGCGACAGATCTAATAGCAAATTAATCGGAGGCTACGTATTCACGATTAGTAGCACCGCTGTTAGTTGGAGGTGCAAGAAGCAAACGACTATTGCACTATTAACTACCGAGGCTGAATATACTACCCTTCACTATATAGCGAAAGAGGTAGTATAGCTAAAGAACATGCTGGAATTCCTCGGACATCCTTAGGAGATAATAAGATTAAAGGTCGACAATTAGAGTGCTATCCGCATTGCAAACAACCCCGAAATGCACGAAAGAACAAAGCATATCCGCGTTCAATTTTATTATACGCGACAACTAGTCGACGAAAAGATTATTCGAATTAATTACGTTCCTAGGTACTTCAACACCTCCGACATCTTCACTAAGGCACTAGATAAGAGGACTTTTGAACTATACACGCGCGGACTCGGAATTACTAGACTAGATCTAGATAGGATATCGAAGGCTAGAAATAGTAAAGGGGTGCGCGCCCTATTCGTACGGTCAAATGTCGGTACTAAAAGATACACCTTCCCCTCGTGAAAACTCTTCAAATAACCTAGTAACCGTCTTTAAAAGCACCTAAACACGAAAAAATCTCAACAACGTACAACAATTATCGACCTTAACAACATGGAGATTCCAAGATATATAAACCTTCGTCGATAGCGACGCTACGTGGAACTCTTTTATACATTAAACTAAAGCTACTACAACGAACCGACACGACACAACATTAGTAGGAACTACTTTAACTAGAGCGCGTTACAGCACGTTATTGAACTTCTTATCGGCGACATACGATTCCTCCGGCCTAGCACCCTCTCGGAAATACTAACCTTGGAACTAGACTACTTAAATCGATGGGACTGGGTAGTAGGAGTCGGCACTCTTGCTTAACAACTTAGTCCTCACTTTTATGTAGTATTAATTAGACCGGACCGTTTCCCTCGCGAACTAATTATTATAGAACTCTTTACGGAAGGATACGACGACAATCGATTCTACTAGCAAATTGCTTCCTAGGTTCGGATTAATGAATTCCTAGTTAATATTATTCGAGAAACGGTGGACCCAAGGTACTATTAGTTTATTACCGAACATGCACTCGCCTACGAACTACTACTTAGGGTTGCTATACTCCAATTTAAGGGAAGATCGTAGGTAAGAGGCACAAGACGGCTAATACGAAGGATAAGGTCGTAAAGGACAGGTGGCTATACTCTTTTTCCCTTAGAGTCAACCGAGGTTTTTAATAAGGCAGTAGGACATTGGAGTTACTAGTGTTTGGAGTTATTATTGGAACCGACTATCGGTTAAGGGGGAGTGTTAAAATGTGGGTCCTTAGTTAGGTAACCGATGTCGGTACCTCAAAACAATAGAAGGTAGATCGATAGTTCTTCCTTTAATCTAATAGCTCATAATCTTCAACAGGGCGGCCTATAGATTAGCGAGACGATAGATCTACGTAGTATAAGATAAGAGGTAGGCACGATATAGGACGGCTTTTATACGGTATAGAGGCGTTCGCTTTTAAGTAGCAGTAGTGTAGACTATAAAGCAACCGATAGTAAGTTATAAGATAAGCGCGGCTAATTGTTATCCGGGCTAATCTACTAGTAAAGAGCGGAGTAAACCTTATAGACCGTCGGCATCCTAGTAGCCGGGGCCTCTAGTAATTTTCGCCACTCGATTAGATATACTCTACCCAACACATAATAGTTCGTTATTAGTATCCGGACAGATAATAACCTGGCGCATTTAAATACATACGTAGAAGGGTAGCGCGCTAGGATGTCGTCCGCTATTATACGCTATATAGTAGACGTATAGGCGTAGTAATCCACATCTTAGGACGTGGAATATATATATAAGAGACCTATAAGCCGTAGTAATTATGTCCGTATATACGAGGTATACGGTAACTCGAGACGTAGTACGCTTCCTATGTTAGTAACATCCTAACATCCAATATAATAGGCTTCTCCCGGAATATTCGAGGGTCTCGTAGTAGTGCTACAATACTAGCGATAATCGCGGGTTATGCTTACCCGATCGGCGTAGTATATTAGCGTACGAACGGTAAGTCGTTAAAGATATTTACGGTCCAATCGAGGTTATTAGGTTAAGCCGAGACTATAGGGGCTTGGATAGAAGCACGGTAATAGGAAGGTAAACTAACTATAAGGTCTACGCGATGCTATAAGTATACGATAAGACGTGGAATGTCTAATCGGTTTTAGTCGAGTAAGTTCACGGAAGGGCCTATATCGTTTATAGAAGCTTGTTAGCTAGCTATACTATCTGGACACGTTATACGAATCGAGTTTCACCGTAGTAGCGAACGTTGGATATCCAGTTCACCTTTTTCTATCGACAAGTCGGCTTAAGTTTAATACTACGGCCGGTTCGTCGGACCTAGGAGTAGGTCGGGCGTACCGGCTCCGACTATAGCGACGGGTTAAATAGAGACGCTAAGCATCGGATAAACATAAACGTATGCTTCTACCTTAACCTCGAGAAGTACTAACACTAATCAAGTTTTCGATAGATATAGACTACGCTTAGATAACTATAGCGGCCTAGTACGTCCCTAACCCTCTTCCGGAACTAAGCGCGGCTATGCCCTTAAGCGATAGAGTTTTCGACTTCTTCGAATTACTAAGAGAGCTACGGGACTTTATCTATAGCTTCTCGGTTAAGGATAAGTCTTAGCTTTAGGGTGTTAACCTACGGTTTCGCAACGTCCCTCGGACGAACCTCCTTCTAGTTAGCTACCGCTTTATAGATAAATATAGGAAAAGTAAGTCGAGATAGCGCTATACTAATCTCCCGACACCTCGATAGCTTGCTAACCTCTATAGCTTATATATAGTCGTCGAAAAGCTCCCTCGCACCCTAGAAGCCTATAACTTAGCCCTTATATACGTAAAGTCGGCGGATATTAAGAAAATCTCGGATTCCTTCTCGTATACCTTATTACTTACTTTAATTCTAGCCTCGAGCGTCGCTTAACGGTGGATAGTAATAGGCATAGAGAATAACAAGCGTTGGACTAATATGTTTATACGTAAGCTTCTAAACCTACGCCAATTGTTAGTGTCGGTTATACCTCCTTTTACGCGATAGTCGTCCGAAGATGTGTTCGTTACTATAGTTAAGTCGTCGATAGCTCTATAGCTACGTATACTATAGCTTAAAGTGCTCGACGTATACGAGGTCGAGGACCGTCTATATCCGGCGTACGAGGACGTCGGAACTCCCGAGCATTGGATACTAAGGTAGACGTAGGAGAAGCGGGATTGGGAAGGGTTATATATAGTAGAAGTCGTCGACCTTACCTACGAGGACGATGTATTAGGGAGTAGGAAGGATAGTAATCTAGACTATAAGTTTAATTTCGAGGACACCGATAAGGATACCGACGAGGACGGCGACTAGAAAGGCAATTACGAAGTAGACCTACTCGGGATAAGACTATTAGGGAGGCGCTAGGGAGGGTAAGATCGAGGCTAACTACCGGCGGACGTATAGTAGGCTTTAGGATATATTAAGGGCAAGTTCGAGTAGAATACTAGATGTCGCTAAAGGGTGGATAGGATCGGCTACGAACGGGTATATAAGGTTATAATGCTAAATACTTACATATTAATCGGTACTCGAGCTTCGTATATAGAGTAAACTATATAAGTACCTAGCTATCCGATAAGACTAAGGTAATAACAACGCTCGATACTAGTCTATATAATTACTACGTCTTATACCGTAGAGCGGCCCTTCTATAGCGAGCTAGTTAACGATCGTCGGTAAAATTCAATATTTAAGCTATACTAAACATCGCCCCCGTACTACCCGAGCCCGGTTATACTGGATCCGAATCTTATACGAAGCGAGCGATAGGCTTCGCTATCCCTTATCTAGTAATTCCGTAGCGCGGAAGCTAGACGAAGAAGTAGTTAAGGGAGTAGGTATAGTCGCCCGGAAGAGCGCTAGGCTATCTCTATATGTCGGCGATACGCTAGTAGACATTAACGAGGCGAACGCCGGTACCGTCGGACTCGACGACCTTAATATAGTAGGACGGGAGTATAAGTCTATTAATTAGGACTTCGTACACCGGTAGCTACGTAATGTACATATTCTAGTAGCTCGAGGGGTACGTAATACCCCGCCTACTTTAGCTGTCGAGTACTCTATACCGGAATCCTAAGGTAATAAGGGGAGAGAAGCGGAAGGGGGTTATTCTCTTCTCGCGGTCTATGTAGCGGAAGAGTATAGTATTAATTCTAACGTCGCGATAGGGTATATATTATAGCTCTACCTCGAGGACCTCGTTAGCACGACTATAGCGCTAATCGAGCAATAGAGCGGCCTTAATTTCGGGCTAGATAGAGGACCGTAATGCCGTACTATAGGAGGTCTCGGGTTCTAGAAACATCCGTTATGCGTACCTCGAAGTGTTGTCGATAGTATCTTTAAATCTTTTACTAACCCGACGGAGTTATGTTAGGTCTAGGGGTAATATAAAGTCTAGTGTCTCGAGAAAGAGTTCCGTACTCTATATAAACTACTCGTATCTACTACGGTCCCCGAGTATTAAGGTCCCGTTGTAGTAGGTATGCTAGTAGGCGGCCTTATCGCGGCGACTATTCCTATACGATTAGCTAACCTAAGGAGCTCGCTTCGTCGGGGGTGTCTCTATCTCGCGTCGTTAGCGGCGGTAGTAGTCGTAAAAGGAGATGTCGTAGGACTCGTAAATATCGTGGAGGTACTCGCTATAAGTATTTCCGTCCGCGATAATAAACCGGAGTCGTATAGCGATAGAGCTATCTCGTTCGTATAAGGGAGGATAATAGCTAGAGGTTTATTACGGGGGTAGGGCTATTCCCGGCGCGGGTAGAGTATATTACGCTAGCTATAGTCGGTTAGACCGATACTAGCTCGAGGATCGTGCTAAGACGTACTATAGTTAATAGTATTTACGGAGCTACTAGGACCGGAAACAGTCCCGCTCTACGCTATAACTATAGTAATAATCGCGGGATATAGATTCCGCCCTAATATCCTACCGTAATCGACTACGAGGGTTACTCTATAAGCACATCTAACGAAACATCTCTCCCTATTAGAGATAGCGCATTCGACTACTACGCCTATAGAGGAGTTCGCGAGAGACGGAGTAGTCGTAAGGTAGCCCTCCTTATCGAACGCTTAGAGTATAGGAGATAACTAGATACTAAGCCGCCCGGACTCCGTAGCTACCTACCTAGTCCCTATATAGAGGAATTTAAGCTATTGGATCGATGCTGTTCTCTATTGCTACAAATAGATATATCTTAGCTAGCGTAATGTAGATCGCTTTATCGACTATAGAATGTATAGCGTAGTAGGTAATCTATATAGCGAAGCGATCTCCCTCCTCTAGAGACTATAGAACCTATTAAGCTACGAGAATCTAAGCGCGCGGCGAGACAAGATATAAAGGGCATATTAGCGGATAGTAAGTAAGAGAGGCGGAGCTTAATTCGACTCGGCTGGAGCATTCTTAGAGTAGGTAGCTACGGGCGTTCCCTCGGCTTATATAAGACTAGTACGTCTAAGCGGATATAATCTAGGTCTATATAGAGGCAAACCCTCTAGCTCGGTCGTTCTAGACATAGAGGAGTTATACATTCCGGCGGATGTCGTATCTATAAGGCTACCCCTCGGTAATCTACTAGGATTAATATTCCGGATGTACTCGTTCCCCAAGCCCTATAAGAAGTATCCGGAGTAGTGGAGGCAGTACCGTCTAGTAGTTAGTAGTGCCCTTCCCCCGCTACTATACCTAACGGGTAGTACTCTTCGCTAGCGAGCCGAATTTCTCGAATAGGGCTGGAGCATTATATAGTCTTATTACACTCCCTTAAGCCCCGGGGTAGAGGGAAATTGCAAACGAATATAAGTAGCGCCATACTAGCTACGATCGGCGATCTTCGGAGTAAATACGAATTACTTCGTTAGCGTTATGTTTTAGTACGACGAGGCGACCTATAACGGGGGATACTATTACGATAGGATAGAGAAGCTAGAGAAAGCCCGGTACCTAGGAAGGGATAAGCTCGCGAGGATACTAGGCGCTTCTAAGATAACACTAATCTATCTAGGGTTAGTGCTAGCGGATCCACGCCTCGGGTAATAGTCGTGCCCTTAGAGAGGCTAGGACGGAGCGTTATAGTAGTACGGCGGGCAGTTTCGGGAGGGAGGAGGAAATCTTCGTATAAGGATGTTCTATTATTATCGACGGATATAAAAGAAGTGTATACCTTTCAACTTCCGTATATACTGCCTTAGTTCCTCCTCCTAGAAACTACGAGTCGCCGAACTCCTACGTAGAACTGGTCTAGAAGACGGGCCTAGAAGGGGTAGGTTCGTATAAGCCGTCCCGATAGTTACCGTATTACGTTACTACGTACGCTTACGATAGGTATAACCGAGGCACTTCCCCCTAGGTCTATACGTATAAATTATATAAGAGGTCGGCTTTGTCTCTACGCTACAAAGATGTTAAGTAAAGCTGCACCTTGTATAGTGCACTAATTATAAGAGTTATGTCGTCTAGGGGCAATATATATAACACGGGGGGAGTCCTAGCGATAGTATCGACCGTACTCGATCTATGGACTTAAGCTAGACGGTAATTTCGTATGTCTACCCGTATATCCATCGTCGTCTCTATAACTAATCTCGTACGCTCTATACGATCGGGCTATGTTTGTTCGATAAGGAGGGGCCAAACTACTTACTCCTCGACCGATTATACAATCTATAGACTTAAGCTAGACGGTAACTTCGTATATCTACCCGTATATCTATCGTCGTCTCTATAACTAATCTCGTACGCTCTATACGATCGGGCTATGTTTGTTCGATAAGGAGGGGCTAAACTACTTACCCCTCGACTAATTATAAAAAGGTTCTAGGGACTCTTACTAGCATACTCGTAGGTAAAATCGTTACGAAAATCCCACTTACGGCCTAACTTTCTTCCGGACTTACTAGAACGGGGAGACTTACGGGTAGTGCCCGTAGTAGGCGCGCCGGTCTCCTTCTTATCCTTAGACTAAGTCGGCTTCCGACTATCTAGACCGCTAGCGTTGTCGAAGGAAACTATCTTTCTAGAGGAAGACGTCCTCTTCTTCTTAGTAGTAGGTTCCTACTCCTACTCCCCTTCCTTCTTATTAGTGTTAGAGTAGCCGAGCCTACTAGCCGGCCGGGACGAGAGGCCCTAAGACCGATTGTAACTAGGGGTACTAGTAGCGACGTTATCGTCGTACTCTACGAGCGTTTTAGGTTTATAAGTAGGCGTTCCGGGGTCTATAAGAGGTTAGTAACGGGAAATCTTATAACGTCTAAGGCGACATTACTTACTAGTTCGAGAGGTTAGTACCGGGCGGAACGCTAAGCGAGGGGTATTAATAGGAACGTCGCCTTTATCGTCCGCCGGTATATTAGGTATACGAGCGGGCGTTGCTAGTTCTATAAGAGGTTAGTAACGGGAAATCCTACGACGTCTAAGGCGACGTTACCTACTAGGACAAGAGGTCGGTACCGGGCGGAACGCTAAGCGAGGGATGTTAACGGGGACGTCGCCTTTATCGTTCGCCGGCGTATCGGGTATACGAGCGGGCGTTGCTAGTTCTATAGGAGGTTAGTAACGGGAAATCCCACGACGTCTAAGGCGACGTTACCTACTAGGACGAGAGGTCGGTACTAGGCGGAATACTAAGCGAGGAGTATTAACGGGGACGTCGCCTTTATTATCCGCCGGCGTTTTAGGTATACGAGCGGGCGTTGCTAGTTCTATACGTAGTTAGTAGGGCAGTAGTAGGTGTTAACGCCCCGATAAACTTACCTATAGGTTCCTAATACTTAGAGGGACGGGGGTTACATATAGTAGTAGTTAGGGACATTAATAGTCCTATAATAGCCGGGGCGGGCTAGACGATATAAGGGTTTAGACTACCCTTATAGGGCGGACTACTAGCGAGTAGGCTAGTATACTCGTAGCGGTAGATAGCGGTAACGGCGTTACTAGAGCGAGAGCCGTTACGCCGATACTTACGGCTACCGGCGCCTAACTACTAAGTGTCTAAGGAGCTTATAACTTTTAACCGCGGCGTCGCTAGTACGGCCGTTATAGCGGCTATCGGGGACTATAGCGCATTATTATCGGTAGCCTAAGTCGAGGTATACGGCTCGGCGGCGTCCGGTATATTATAGTCGACCGTACTATCGGTAGTAGTAAATAAGTTCGGCGTAGGTATCGGCTCGGGCTAAACGGTACTCGAGCCTAGGCCCCTACGCGGCGGTATTAGCGGTAGTACGGCGGGCGTTCTAGGCGGAACTCTAGGCGTCTACGGGGGTTAGCTTAAGATACGGCGTAGTATCTATAGACGTGCCGCCTAGGGTCGAGTAGTTAGTAAAGGTCGAGGTCTAGACTACGCTACTATATATGTTACTACGATCGGTGTTAGTTATACTACCTAGCCGCTACTTAGACGCCGTCTTTAACAATTAGCTCGGGTACTAGCCCTATAGTAGGGCTTTCTTTTCGAAGAGTCGTCTTATAATATAATAGTCTACGTAAAGTGTAGAGGATAGATAGAGAAGCTATAGAAGTAGAAGACTAAGATATGTTAGTCGTAGCGCTACGGGCCGTTACGGGTCGTACTAGATCGACACTAGTCCTAGTGTTATACCAAGCTAGAGGATCGAGAACGGGTCGTACTAGATCGATACTAGTCCTAGTGTTATACTAAGCTAGAGGATCGGTTACGGACGTAGTAGCGGATAACGTTAAGAAAGCAAGAATGTAAGGGTATAGCGACTACATAGCGGTATAGCTAGCCTACGAATAGACTAGCGGATTAGAGTAGGTAGCAAACTAGAGGTCGATATAAGACATAGGAAATTATAATATCGGCGACTACTAGGGATTCGAGAGGAAGTATTATATAAGATCGATTAGTAGTAACACTAGGGTTATGCCGAACCTAGCTATATAGCGAGGATGGAGATCGAATACAACGTATAATGTTATAATCGTAGACTGGACTACGTCGTATCCTCTACTAACGCTACGCATTAAGCTAGAATAAGCAATACTACGCGATAGCTCCACCGAAAGAACCCTACTAATATCCTTCCGGTACCTATATCCTATCTATCGCGGATCTTACCGCTAGACGCGGATTAGTTATCGGATAGCTCGACGATTAAGCGCGTAGGGTTCTTCGAACTCGATTCGGGGGGATTAATCGTTACCCTAGACATAGGGGTGTCTAAGCGAGTACCTCGAGGAAGAAACGAGTTCGCGCTAGGATAAAGGTCTACTAGCCGACGTGAAGCTAGCTTAACGGCTACTAAAGACTTCCTATACGGCTAAGTACTATCGTAGGTTTTTCGGACCGCCTTTCCGGTCCTCTTTCTACTCGCTAGTGGAACTATCGCCGAGATTAGCTACTTACCCTAATAACCCGAGTCGGAGGTATAAACGACGCTTAGAGAGCGATCCGGCCGGCCGGCCGTAGTGCCTTTCCTAGCGATCCCTCCCTACTTCGTCGTTACCTTCTCTAGGGCCGACTCCTCTACGTCGGAGTATAAGTTAACGACGTCCGTAGGGAGGCTAGAAGTCTAAGGTACGATCGGTATACTAGACCTCTTCGATTCGACTTTACCTATACTAGGAGGGGCGCTCGACTTCGATAGTAATAGGTTCTTCGTACGCGCCGGACTCTCTTCCTCTTCTACTACCCGTAGCGATACGTCCTAGCCGGGGATAGCCGCCTTATCTACTCGAAGTTAGCGATACGGCGTATCGGGGAATATCTATTATATAGGACATAACCTACCGAATAACCACTACTTTAACGCCGTACTATAAGGAGTATCTACGGCCTCGAAACGTCCGGTCGACTTGGGACTAGCGGGATCCTAGATAATATAGGGATTAAGAAGACCTTTAAAAGTTAGGTAGTTAGCGAGTAAAGACGTATTACGATCCGGAGCGTTAATAATAGTTACGAGGGCGACCTACGAGGCCGCTAAGCGATAAGTCTACTAGGTAGGTTTTCGGATACCGGCGCCGGCGGGTTTAAATTAAGGGGTAGTAAACGGGTCGGATACCGGCGCGCGAGGCTTAGCTACTTTTCTCTATAGTGTTTTCGGCGACGTAGGGGAGGTAGTATTCGACGTTATCGTCCTAGTGTTAGAGGCCGTATATAACTCTATAGCTTCTCTATCCTCTACGGCTACCGTATACGGGTCTCGAGAGGATACTAGTAGATATATATTAGTATAAAAGTAGGCCTTACGTTCGCGAGCTTCTTATATCGTAGCCGCGGGGTCGGCGAGTCTAGCTACTAATCGCCTATTAATGTACTACTATAACGCATTCTCGCGAGGTCGTCCTAACCGCGGGTACCGGTGTCGTTAACGGAAGGTTATACATCGTATCGGAGATCGAGGCGGGATACTCCTCGATCTACCCTCCTAGCGCGTACGTTCCTCGGGTCTATAGTAAAGTACGGTACGATAGTAGTTACGGAATGCCGATGTTGAAGTGTCGAGAAAGGTAGAGAGCTCTTTTAGACTATAATGGATGTATCCGCTTAGTTTATTAATCGTAGCCGCATCCGCGTGGCCCTACTCCCGCCGACACAAATTCTAGGATCGTACTAAGCTAAATCGTCGGTAACGTAGTTAGAGAGCGGATATAGGATGCTCTAAGTAATACTAGAAGGGCGAGAGAATGTTATAGTAGTGTCTATAAGTCTATACTGTTCGGGTGGAACAGCGGCTCGGCTTATAGTAGGTATAGAGCTAGTAGAAATATACGGTATGCTAGTAGCGAGTCCCTTTATAGGTAGTAGAAATACGTAGAGGGTCGGCTTTCTATATATAGCACGTATACTATATAGAACGTTAAGCCGGAATCGGGCGAACTATAGGCTATTATATAAGGTCTAGCGGGAGCAATGCGTATAGGGTAGCTTATAATCCGGATTAATACTCGCGAAGGTAGACAACTAGAAGAGATAGGATACTACGTATATATTACGGATACTAGTTATTCTACGTTCTTTATAATTCTTGCGGTAGAGTACTAGCTCTAGGTTATCCGCGTAGCCGCGGGCCCTACTAACTACTTCCCGTCCGAGACTTCTAAATCCTCCGGTAGCGGCGTACTAAATACCGTGAAGTTAAACCGGTCCTTTATCTCCTTAACGCTTTTCTTCCGTTCCCGATAAGGTAAGAGAGATACCCTACGGCTATATATTAATTCGATACGAGCTCGTTTCGGATCCGGACTATTCCTAGGTAATAGCGTTAAAGGTGTCTTTCTACGATATATAATAACTAGACCTACGTCGGGATCCGGGGTCGTACTATTAAACGACTATATATCCTACGACATCTAGGGTACATATAATAAGAAGCTTGAGTTCGCTTACGGCGCGTAAGTCTCGCCCTCTTTTCCGTCGGACTTAGTAGGTCGGGTCGGCGGAGTAGTAAGCTCTAGCTATAGGTTATATCTAATAACGTCGCTAGACGCCTTTATATATAGAGGTGTAGAAAGGCGCGTACCCCGAGGTAGATACGCGGTTCTACCGCTACGGTCTTTCGTCTTAACATGTCGTACTTCCGGACCTATAAGAGATATAGCTACGTTAGCGGAATGCTTGTAGTAGAGAAGGAACGGGATCGAAACGTATATATAGTATTCAATCGATAGGCTGGACGTACGTAGCTCGATGTCCGGATCCTTATTCGATACCTCGGTTAATTATAACACTAAATAATTACCTATCGTCTCGGTCTCGGTATATACGGAATCGACTAACTAACTCGGATAGGGTAATCCACTTTACGAGTACGACTCTAGGTTAATACTAGCTTCCGTACGGTAGGGCTCTATAGTCGGTAATAGGGAAGCCCCTATAGTAGTAGTATCTAAGTAAGACTTAGAGGACGATTTGGGGGTTATATAGGAAGAGGAGGCTTACTTAACCCGTCCGTTCGGGCGCCGAGCTAATAGTAGCTCTTAACTATAGGCCGACGGAGGTACTTTAGCTCTACGTTCCTCGGCTTCGTTTCGTTAGTATAAGCGTATATTAGGGTAGCGGACATTAGTACTTTATCGAATTATACGAGCTACCTCTACTATATATTCGGGATTATTCTAATAGCTCTCGATAAGCTTAATAAGCCTATCCTAGGCGCTATTCCTAGTAACTAAGGGATTCGACATACTTTCGATACGCTACGAAAGGGAATCCTACTAGGCGTCGATATCGGGGGTAGAACGACGGCGCGAGTATAGTACGATACGATAACCTAGTAACGAGCGATGTAGAGGGCAAGGGGTTTTGTTAATAGAAGGTTAACGATAAGAAGGAGATAAGGATAATCGAAGTAGTACTAAGACTAACCCCGCTATCGAATTATAGGGTATTAGAATAGTAGGGGTAGGGGGGGTTCCGCCCGATTATAAAACGTCTCTTAATATAGAACCGATAGCGATAGAAGATAATACGAGGTCTATCTACGTTAGAGTAGGGACAAGGATTACGAGTAAAGAACGCGCGATACGTAACGTACGGCTAGTATAATTTTATTAGCTAATAAGGCTATCGGTATAACGACGACTATACCTATCTCGATAGCCGTAGTCTATCGCCGACATCCTAGCGACTCGAACGTAGCGGTTGTTATAGTCTCGGCGCTAGGAGTACTAGGGATCGGGCGCGGAATCCGTCCTAGAGGTACGGTTCTAATCTAACGCCTCCTTCTCGTCTTCGGGAATGTCCTAGGGTAGTAGGCCGCCGTCGGGCGAGGTCTTCTTATATATAAGTTATATTACGTATATAAGCGCTTTAACGAATTCTATCTTACGGTTAGTATACTCTAGGTAAACGGGTAACGGTGCGTACCTACCTAGGTCTTCCTTAGTCCTATTATCGTCTAGCGCTACGCTATCTAGGCTTTAAGAGCCGCTAAAGCTCTCCTCTTTAGCTACTAGGAGACGGGCGTCGTTAACCCCGCCTCGTCCGTTTACGTCTAGCTAGGTCCCTTCGCTAGGGTAGGGGATCTCGCCGTCGGCTCCACGGGTTCTTATAATAGGGTTAGGTATAATTTTAGTTTTATACCGACGGGGAAAGTATCCGTAGGCGAGTATAGGTAGCTATGCTTATGCCTAAGGTTTTAATAACCTCGAAGTTAGGGGACTGCTTCGAGGGTAGGGTCGAGGTTACCGTACTCGGCGATAGTCTCGTCTAGTATAGCCTAGATAGCCGTACGTTGCTCCTCTTAGATATTGTAAAGCGGTAGGGGGTAGTTCCGGGCGAGATAACTTATAGTAAGGGTCGTAAGAGTAGTATAGTATATATTAGTAGATAAACGGGTAGTAGTAAGAGCGGCGCGGCCGGCCCGGCGAATCCTAACTAGAAATAGCTTAGTACGACACTAGCCTTAGTGTCGACCGATCCCTCTACATTATAACGTAGTTACCGATAGAGCCGTACTAGTAAGTAGTACTAGGACTTAGGGCTCTAGTTTAATTTAACGTAACGGTAGCGGCTCGCGTAGAAGGATCCTATAACTAAGATAGATAGAAGATGTTAATATATATGTCTATCTACGAAAGGCCGGAAAGTCTATCTATAAAAGGGGTCTTTATAGCTTACTAAGCCCTCCTAGCTAGCTTCGCCGTTCCTTCCGCTTCCCTTTATATTACATCGAACTAGTTACGTATTTCTTCTTCGATAAATTCTACGAGCTCGTCTAGGCTCCTAGCCGCTATTTCCTATCGATGCCGGTATAGGTAAGAGAAGTAGTCGAAGTCGCTTGCCTAACCGGCCGCGAACTAGTAGAAGTTACTATCTAAGCTGGAGTATACTACTTACGGGTCTTTAATATCGTTAGAGGGGGCTACCGAATACGCGATACGGATCTAGCGTCGCTACGATACCTTGTTTTATTCGGTTAGACTAGTATATCCGGCTCGTACGTTAGGAGATACGGTATTCCCTATAAGATATATAATTCGGAGGTAAGTCTAAAAGACCGTACGCCCGTATATCGGGGATCTAGGAGGTACCCGAGTAAGGAGGCCGCGACTCGCCCTCTCTACTATTCCCTCGATCCGGCGATACGTAGCCTTATTAAAGTTTTTCCGCCCTAGAGCGGGTAGGTTCAGACCTAGGCCCCCAAAGTAGTAGTCTAGTAGAGACATTAGACTCCGTAAGGCCTACGTAGTGCGCTCCGCGAGGTAGTACTTGCCGTAATAGTGTATCTCTAGGTAGTCTTTCGTAAAGGGCCGTTAACTATAGTCGTCGAGGGGGCTATCGTTTTTAAAGTCCTAAACGATAGACTTACGGACATCGACTCGAAACTGCTAGACCGTCAAGTGGGCTAGTGCCTATACGACCACATTATAGAACGTCTCGGTCTATACCTTCTAGGCGAATCCTATAATCTTACCCGCCGCTTCTAGGGCGTCCTAGTTATAGACTACCCTTCGAGCCGGCGGGCTACTATTTTTAAATAGCGAGAGCCTATTAAAGGTGTATAAGAAGTCCGGACGGTATCTATCGACAATAACGCCCTTCCTCTAGTTAACGATCCGACTTATCTAGTAGAATCTATAATACTTAAAGTTAGGCGAAAATCTAGCTCTACGTCGTTTATCGTAAGGGTCCCGCTTCTTATATATCTATAGCCTAGGTACCTCCGAGCTTAGGTTTACTACCTAGGCGAAGACTCGTAGGGATAGTATTATCGTATATAGAACCTCGGTATACGTCGATAAGACCGACTCGCTACGACGTATAAGAATCCACTCGATATAAGTATATCGCGCGTCTAGGGTGTCCTATATAAATTAGAAAAATGTCCTAGTAGGGATTACCTATAGCGGTAGCAGCGGATAGCGAGGCCGCGGTTCCAGTATTTAATCCTAGTTAGTATCTACCTTAGCTTCGTCGAGGAGGTCTATTAAAGCCGAGAAGGTTATTTAGTACTCTTCCCTCGTAGGGTAGGACGTATCGTAGCGTCGCCGACTAAGGCTATTACTAGTGCGTATTTTACTCGCGATATAGCTCTCCGTTAACGATAGCTAGTTAACTCGTTAACCTATATA
>JALRMM010000477.1:0-25216 GCA_026122155.1 Zymoseptoria crescenta
TTTTAAAGTCCTTTAGCATCGTACGATGCCTTAGGTACGGGGTTTCCCCTAAGGTCGAAGAATACCGAAGAATCTAATTGTAACTAGATCTAATGCTTTACCTTTAGGGCAAAGCCGTCCTACATAGTCTTAGACTCCGAAAGGACGTAAATGGAACAAACAAACAAACAAACAAATAACAACGAAGAAGGGGATTTGTAAACGCTATAAATAACGTACGGGAGACGATATTATTAGTCTACCGGCCGTAAGAGAGGTCTACGGAGGGTGGTAAGTTAGAGTCCACGAAGCGTTAGCATCTTACGAGGACTATAGTAATGCGTATATATACCTAGCGTAGTATAATAGGGGTTTCTCCGTTCCAAGTAGGATGTTAAACGACGGAGCGCTATCTTAGCGACTACGGTCGGCTAAAGCACCGAAGGCTATAGAGTGTGTAATAAAGTTATAGCGCTTAATACTAATATCGTACTTCTCGTATAAGGAGCGGCGAAGCTTACGGGCGACCTCGAATATATTACTCCTATAGAAGCGAAGCTTAATGTTAGTGTCGAGCTACTCTTTATAGTACGCTATAAACGCCTTAATAATACCGTGAGGATAACTGTCGTTAAAGACATATGCGGGTTTAGTAGTGAACTTAAACTTAACGGTAAATGTACCCGTCGGTCGATTAGCTTAATATGTCGCTACGCCGAGTGCTATAATAGCGCTGCTAGGAGTATATTAGAAGTTGCATATGTAGCGCATTGTATACGCTTACGTACTAATAGTAATGTCTGTTAATAGAGCCGGATATGTTCTTCCAAGAGAGTGTAACCTAAAGACGGAGGTAATGTTAATACTAAGGAGGTGCGGTTATTAGATTAACCTTTTTGGGAAACTTTTTGAAACGTTGCATATGCATTAGATAAATACAGAACTATCGATAACCGCCTACAACCGGCTTAATCTTAACCTAGCGGCAATCGTAGATAGCGTAGATACTTATAAATACTAAAATGCAAATTAATCGATAGCTTATTACCGGCGTAGGATGTAGAATAAACAAGTCGGTGCTTCTTGAAGTTACAACCCTAAGGTGAGTTAAATAACCCTAAGGTAAGTCTAATAACCCTAAGGTAAGTCCAAGACGTCCGCTTCGGGAAATATTAGGGGCGAATTCGGGAGCTTAAGTTAACGTCGACTTAGCGGCGAGTTAAAAGCTCATAATCGAAACTAGAAATTCCACGGTATCCGATTACTATATACGAATTACCGAACATGTTCTCTAAGTAGCGACTTAGTAACCCTAAGTAGTGCTAACTAGCTACTTAGGAGGTAGTAGTAAGGTCGTCGTGGAGGTTAGTACCCCGGGTCTATATATATGCGATAGTAAACCTTAGAAGGTCGGTACGCGTTTAAAAACAATATGCTCTACTACTTCTAGTTAGTATGCACTATTCTTCTCCGACGACTTACTAACATCCTTTTAGCACACTAGCCGGAGATAGTAGCATATCCAACCCGACATAATATATAACGGTGCGTATAATTATTTGTAGATACGATAGAGACCTTACATTCCTATAGGCAATAGCATCCGAACACCCCAAGGAAGGTCGCGAGAAGAAGCGTCTACTAAAACCGTTAAGCTAGTTACTCTCGAGGACCCCGACCTCTTCGTCTTTATCGGCTATAACGTAGGTAGCTAAGTAGCGTTCGGAAACTCCTACTTATTTATTATTATTATTAGTAAAGCAATCCCGTAAGCCGACTATAATAACTCCAACCTTATCGCTAGGCTCGTCCGATACGAGGTATCCCGCTTCCGGGTCTTCGAAGAGGTCGTGGTCCCGGTCTCTATCTATAGGATCCTTAGATTAAGAACTAGATAGCGATCTACGCTATACTAAGAAGAGGAGTAGGGTACGTTGTAGACTAATGTCGTATATATATGTATAGCAAACGCT
Source organism: Zymoseptoria crescenta (assembly GCA_026122155.1). Taxonomy (NCBI): domain Eukaryota; kingdom Fungi; phylum Ascomycota; class Dothideomycetes; order Mycosphaerellales; family Mycosphaerellaceae; genus Zymoseptoria; species Zymoseptoria crescenta. The sequence goes on from JALRMM010000477.1 coordinate 1,953, forward strand.
AATAGGTTGTTCGATAGATCGATAAAGAGCGCTCGTAGCCGGCAGCCTACTCTCGAGGGCCTAGTAAGCCGCCTATAAAGTCTAGCAACGGTAAAGGCTAATACGATAGCAACGAATATAGTAGCAACGACGACGATATCGATTCGGCTAGTACCGGCGAAGGGGATAGCGAGCTCGAGTATTAGTTTACTTAGACTACTAAGGGGGAGAAGAACTAGGCACCTCTACCCGGCACACCTTTTTATAACGCTTTCTATAATACGTATATTTAGCTATAGGCAATGCACGCTACTAGTGCAAAAGGATGTCTAAGTGTAAGTCCTATATATATAAAAGATTAGGTTAACACCTCCGCTAGGCGGTGCTAGAAGGAAGCGCGAGAACAATACTATAAACGGGATAAGGAAGTCGAGCTTCCTAGGCGACTATCCGAAGAGGCTATCTAGACGGTAAGTCTATATAGCTACCTACCCTAACTACGCTAACTAGGTAGATGCGAGAATTACTCCGCTAGTTCCGCGGCAAGGTTACGAAATAGGTCCGCGCCTATATACTCTTAATTCCCGGTACGCCGGTTAAAGCTAGTAGTAGAGAGCGTATACGCGAGTAGGCGGCCGCGTAAATAAAGCTAGAAGAGCTAATATTTAAATGTAAGAACGGAGAACTAGTAAGTCGCCGCTATCGTCCAATCCGACTTAACTAACTAGAAAGTCTAAACGATACTAGTCGGACGGCGTCGTCGGCGCGGTAAGGTACGCGTTCTTCTAGGATAAAGGTCTCGGCGTTGGATTGGATATAGCCGGCCTTTTTAAGAAAGTTATACCGTTTATGCTAATTAGCGTATATACCTATATACACGTATTCTACTCGATCTAGTCGACTCCGACGATAGCTTACAATTTAGATAGCACCGTTCGGTACCCTACTATTAAACTAGCACATCTCTATAGAATTTTCAAGTTTAAGCTACGTAAATAGGACTCTTAGATATAGAAGCGATAGGATGCCGTTCTAGAGTACGTTATATTAAAAGTGCGTAAGGAGCTTCCTCGACCCTACGAAGATAGCCTTTCTAGTAACATTAGCTAGTTCGCCTATACTATAGACGGCGTGCCGACTATAGAGGATATAGACTCCGACGCGGACGATAATAGTAACGATAAGGGTAATGCTATAGATAATACCGGAGGTATACGAAGTAGCCCGCCCGCCTACCTAGGCGGGCTCGTAACTAGGCCTATAACCGCGAAGGATATAACGCTAATTAGAGACAGTACGTACGGTACGAGCGAGGTTAGCGACGATAGTAACGAAGGCCTAGTGGATGCGCCTAGTAGTCCGATAGTAGGTAAGGAGCGAGGAGGGGAAGATGCTAGAGAGGCGGACTTATCGTTTACGTAAGTATACTAGCGCCGAGTCGTAATAGAGCTAACGTCCTCGATAGTTATACGGTGCTAAGCGGTGCTAGTACTAGTAGTCCGATAGCGGATAAAGAGTAACGAGGGAAGGATGCTAGAGGAGTAGACGCATTATTTACGTAATTATACTAGCGCCAAATCGCGCTGGAGCTAATACTCTCGATAGTCGCGCTAGTCTAAGCGGTAATAAACTATAGGCTCCGAATAAGCGTGGAGAAACTTAAGAGCATAACGAGTAAGGCGGTATAGAGGACGACGAGGACGAAGTTTAGGAACCGGAGGAGGACGAAGAGTAAGTTATAGTAAGACGATATAACTACGTGCTAACCGGGATATAATAGTAGATATAACGGCCGGCGCGGCGAGGGCTATTCCGCTTCTTAATTAAGCAGTAAGGATAGAAGGTACGGTAAACTATTAGCCCTACTAACATTAACTTTATCTAACGCTCTCGTAGCTACGACGACTATATCTACCTATAGGGCGACCAAATAGACCCCGATGCTACCGAGTAGGTAGTTCTAGAGCGGACGGTCCGACGAGCGATCGGAAGGCTAACGGAAGAGCTTATATAGTAGTACACTTTATAGGAGAAGTCGAAGTAAAGGGGGAACAAAGGGTGGAACGTTCTATAGCGAGACAAGGTGTTTAGTAAAGGACTATAGAAAAGGACGTATTGGGACGAGTTTAGGACATTAAGCTAAAGGAGGACAAGAAGGCTTTATATCGAGCTATCCGGGTTTAACGATAAGTAGTGGATACTATATAGCACTAATACAAGTATATAAATCCGAGTATACCTATAGACACTAGTTAACGCAGAGCGACGAACTTATAGGAAACAAACTCGCATAACAAGGGCTTTACGATAGCATTTCGTAAATATTATAAGTAGAGAAGGAGTAGTTTTCCTAGACTTTACGAGGCGCGAGCGAGGCGCGAGCGAGGCACTCGGGGACATGTGTTTTATACGAGGCGCGTAAGGCGGGCGAGGCGAGCGAGGCGCTCGCTAGCCTCGCGTTTTGGATTTTCGTAACGTATATATAACTATCTTATATTAGTAGTGTACTTCGACCGTAGACCGACGGAGGCTAGGTAGATAACTTACACTTATAATAGTCTCTACCCTCTTAAGGGCTAGCTTCGAGGTTAAAGCGCTCGTCTATATAGTAGAAGCTATATATATATATATTTATTAGCGTTGTAAACACGAAGATGTATATAGTACCTACACCGAGAAGAGGGCTTCTTCGGAGAAGCGGTTATCGAAGAAGTCGGCCAAGGCTTCTTCGTCGAGCATATCTCTAAGCTCGATATGCTTCTTAAGCATCTCCTTTATGTAGGCCTATATATACATGTTAGCGTGTGAACGGTAGAGCTAGACGGTAGAGCTAGGAAGTTAGAAGGGATGGAATACTTACCTCGCTACGTACTAACACGTCCGTCTTTAGATTACGACTATTCGTAATCTTATTCTAGGCCTAACTATATAAAGGACCGTCGGAATCTATGTCTACACCGTATACGGTGCGGATAGTGTTATCCCTAAGGGGATGCGTAGCCGTAAGGAAGTGCCTTTTATACTATTAGTATATACGTATACGATAGTAAGGCACCGTAGTCTACTTACTACTACCGGATCTCGGTGTCGAGCGCGATACCTTTCGCCTCGTCCGAACTATATTAAAGGGTAAGCCTACTTGTATACGCTATAATATACTTCGATAATCTACTTACTCGAACGCCTTCTATTGCTCCTTAGTTAGAGCAACTAGCGGCACCTCCTTTACCGAGGAGCGGTACTTGCGGTTCTCGCGGAGGTTATACTTAATTTGCTATATATATAGTTAGTACCGTACCGCCGTAGTAGCGAGCAGCTATTAGTAAACACGAGAGCAATAAGGAGAAAGTCCAGTAATAGAAAGTCCAGTAGTGGAAAGTCGCGCTAGTCGTTTAGTCCAGTGTAAATAGATAATATCGGTTATAAATAGAGGACTAATTAGTTGCAAGGAGGTAGCCGGTAGGTTGTAGAGCTTAATTTAACTTAATAATATGTCGGCTATAGAACGGAAGGACGTATATCTAACTTAACTTGCTAGCTACTAGTCGGAGAGTATGAATTTAACTAGTAGTGTTAACGTATAATCGTAAACTTTAATGCTTTATCGGTGTGCTAACGATTATGTATAGGCTTTAGAGCAGACTTAACGGGTTAACCTAACATGTTAACGAATATAGACTTAACTAAGACCTTAACTAATTAACGTATAAATATAGGCTTGATTAATTAATTAATTAATTAATTAATTGCCGACCGTAGAGTTAAGCTGCGACGTAACTTAATAGGTCGATAAACGCAAAGTTAAGCTACGATCTCCTAATGCTAAACGTATAAATGTAGGCTTAGTTAGTTAATTGCCGACCGTAGAGTTAAGCTACGATAGTTAACTCTATAAATTAATGCCGTAGAGTTAAGCTATAGTCCTCGAGCTAGGTGTCTAGTTTAATCTTTCTATATACTCTTTCTAAGCAACGGATAAAGGACTTAAAGTGTTAGACAATAAGGAGCCTTATAGGAATAAACAAGAAGAAGCAATATAACATACCGCGTGAGCCGTAAGTAGTAGTAGTAGTAAGGGCGAACCCTCGCCGTCGGACATAGTAGTAGCTATATATATGCATTTGTTAGTATTTGTTCGTTCGCTACTACGAGACTAATTAATCTGTTATAAGGTAGATAACTTACTCGGAGAAAAAAAGAAAAGAAGAAGCGGACCGATAGGTAAATAGTCGCTAAAAAGGGAGAAAGAAAGGACCGACGCCTAAATAGTCTCTTTTAAGGGAGGATAGAGGGCGGACTAATAGGTAGGTAGTCGCTAAAAAGGGGAAAGAAAAGGACTAATGCCTAAACGGTCTCTTTTTAAGGAGTAAGCGGCCTTAATACTATTGCTATTGCTACTGCTACTATTATAACTGCTACTACTATTACTATTACGGAGAAGTTCGAGGGCGGAGGCAAGGTAGTAGTAGGCGTAAGAGGTATAAGGGCGTAAGAGGAGGTAAAGTTTTCGTAGAGGTAAGGTTAGAAGTTACTCCGCGGGAAAGCTAAGCGTTAGTTAGCTAGCTTCCAAGCTAGCTTCTAGTAGTAAAATTTGCTTAGTAGTAAGATTTTCTTAGTAGTAAGTTAGCCGATAGGTAGCCGTACCTTTATAACTATAATCTATCTAGCAACAACATAGCGACTAGATAATAGCTAAATATCTCGCATCTGTTATACGCCGGTTAACGCTAAACAAGCTACTATTTACTTACGAGATTCGGGTTCGTCCAGATTTAGCTATAGTATAGGCGCTAGTTTCAAACAAGCTGGAGATTACTCGATAAATTATATTTAGTTGCAAAGTGGCGGCTAATTTGTAATCAGTTGCAATATGAATTATACCGGATTTTTTGCGGTTGAAACTAACCCCGTATGTTCCCTAAGGTAATTAACGGCAAATTCTATAGCGAGAGTGCTGTCCAGCATCCTCCGACGAATCGAACCTCGACTCCGTGCTGCGGAACGAACAACATGTTGGGCTAAATAATGCTCAAAGTTCTTCCATTCCTCCCTTCTTACGGACGTCAAGCTCTTCCATCTTCTGCTTCAAATCCTCGGGAGGAGGTGAATCGTAAAGCGCCCTTACGTCTGCCGCCTTATTGCCAAGTTCCGCTATCCCCTCTTTCAGCACAGCTTCATGCTTCTTGACTTGCTGGCCTTGTGCAGCAACGCATTTCTGCACTTCTTCCAGAACCTCCTTCGAGATCTCATGATCCCGGAACTGGCTATGAAGTACTTGATCTTGATCGATAACAGACTTCCAAGCATCAAGCTCCAGTCGCTTGTCGCGTCCACTTGGCGGTGCATTCTCGCTCAGGTCACGCTTCGGTGCGTGATAGTTATGAGCAGGAGACATCTGCGCTGATGTCGGGAGCCTATACTCGTTGAGCGCTGCAATCGGAGTCTGCAGATACTCTATGCTCGCGGCGGGTATATGCGAGGAGGAAGCCTGGCTTGCGGGAGACCGAGCCGACGGAGACTTCTTCGGTTGACTTGCGTGTAGCTTCTTTGGAGTCGAAGGTAACGACGCCTTTCCAGACGGTTGCCATTTGGCGCGCAATTGTTTCAGCTCTTCCGTTGCATCCCACGTGTCTGGATTGTTGAGATCGAAGCTGCGATCGAACCAGCGTTCGCGCAATTCCTCGAAGTATCCGCGCAGCCATTGTCCGTCTTTCAGGCGATCGGCAGGCACGAGACTCCAGAGCTCGTTGATCGTCGTATGCAAGGTGTGGGCAACTTTGTTGAAAAGGGAGGCTTTGATGTTTTCTGAAATCTCGTTATGAAAAACTGAGTTGCGCTCGGCATATGTATGTATGCACATCGTCGCAGTCTCGAAGTCCAGTCGTGCCCAGTAGCACACGTTTTGGAGTGCGCGTAAAGTCTTGGTCTGATCGCGGCGCGTGTCTCCATACTCCCGCTCGATCTTTGTCTCCCGTTTCAGCTTCGCGCTGATGTCTGTCCACTGGAAGTTGCCGGAAAGCTGATAGTGCTCATCGGTCTGTAACTGTCGTGCCTTCTCGCGGATGTCACTGACCTCCATCTTCATGAAGTCTCCCACGGACGCCAAAATTTGATGCCATCTCAATTTGATCAGGTCTTGCGTCATACTGTGAATACTGGCGGGGAGGACGGCCTTCAACCAGGCTTCATGATCGATATCCGTCTCGAACTCTTGAATCATCTTCTGCGACTCCTCAGTAACGCCCTCTCTCAAAGCTATGAAGCACCGATTTTGATGCATGATAATCGCCAGCTCGGTCCTTGGCGTAATTCTGCGTTCGCCGTTGATCTTCTCATTCAGTCTTGCACGTGTCCATTGAAATGCAAGATCGATACGCTTGACATCGTACAGCCTGTGATCTTTCTCCGGTACCAATGCTTTGACAGGTGAGATGTCAGATCGAGCGTCCGATAATGCAGGCTCGACTCTCGGCAGCGGAACCTCAAATGTAAGTTGCTCGGGTGCTTCGTTGCCATCTGTGCGCGCGATCGTGTGCGCTCGACTGTCGGAGCGTTTGCTGACCTCCGCCATTTCTTGTGATACTAATGTTCGGCAGGGCTTGCTTCGAGCATGGAGGTAAGAAGATGCTTCCCAGGTTGCTGAGGGACGTCTGAATAATATGGCGTTCGCGCTAGGAACGATTAGACTAGCCTCAGCGCACAGACAATGCTTGGCGCGCTATAGATATATAGTAGTATCCTTCTCGTCTATAGTCTATGCTCGTTCGAGCTATCGTTTATTAGTTATAAGTACTACCTTTATATAGCCGGCTAGTAAGAAGTTATATATAATTACGTCGTTGCTGCGCTTCTTAAAGTTAGTATACTAGCTCTTAACGAGGTTACTAGTCCTTATCTATATAAGTAGAGGGTTGCTCTCTTTACTTTTTAAGTAGCGTAATACCCTCGTTTGTTATAAATACTACGCCGCTTTTATAGCTGTCCTTTAATCTATTCTAAACGTCTAGTATTATATCCCCTTTACTTCTATATAATACTCTACCTCTACGAGCTATTAGTTAGAGTTGTTATTTATACTAGGCTAAATGGATTGTTTATTATAGTTATAATTAAGCAAGTTTTGTTCTTTATTATATACGTAATTATATTTAATATCTATAGTTCTAATACCTAAATAATTCTCCTTTATATAGTTAATAACTCGTTATAACTATAGAGAGTTATTTATTTAGCGCTCTATTTCTTTCTTTAGAAACGCGTTAACTTTATAGTAATCTAAGTACGTAAGGGTATATAGATCTTAAAGGTCTTTTATAGGTATCTCTTAAGAGCGTAATAGTCGTTAGTTAGCTAGTTCAATCGTTCGTAATTATTACGCTAAAGGTAGCTATATATTGTTTAATTATCTTAAATATATATATATCTCTTATATTTACTATAACAGTACCGCTAAGGATTGCTATAAGGATTACTACTAAGATAGTAATCCGGGTCTAGTATACTATTGTCTTATTGTCTCGTAATAATAGAGATAACTAATACTTAGCATAAACTAGCCGAATATAAGGTAAAGGGCTTACGCTCGTATATTAATTTCTATAAGAATTAGTCTTACCTTTTATCTAGTAGATATTAGGCGTTCTTTATATTGCTATAGACCCTATTATACTTATACCTACCTTATTATTATCCTCCTTATTATCCTTACCTTCGTTCTTTAAGCCGCTATTACGCTTCTTCTTAATATACTAGTAATATACCTTATAGACGTCTAGAGTCTCGTCTATTAGCTTTTTAATATTTACGATATTCTATATATTACTAAGTAGTTTCTTCGCTAAGTACTACTCCTCTAGTATAAGGATCTTATCTTAATTAAGATAGAAGTAGCAGTTACGTAGGCTCTATAGTTTATTACCTACCTAAGTAGCTATAGCTAATATATTATTAATAAAGTAGTAGATTTCGAAGATTTAGAAATTTTAGTAGGATTTAGCGGTAAACTTAGCGCCTAGTCTAATGTTTATTAACAAAACTAGCTTAGTGGGGTTATTACCAGAATTGGCTGTGCTAACTAAAGGTTGGCAACGACGTTTATATACCAAAGTTCTCTAGCGCGTTGGCAGTATAAATACACCCAATCAGACGTTATTGTTTTGGAATCCTTGTTACTTCTCCGCCAAGGTGTAAAGTAACGTGGCGCGTCGCTGAAAACCTCTTGACCTTTACACCTCACAGAGTGAGCCTACCGTTTTGTTCATCAATTGCCGCTGCTCGACGATCATTCTTCACCTATGTGGGAACCGGTCAGCCTTCCTTTCACGAAGGACACCGCCCGAAATCCACCAAGCGCGGATGAAATACGGGCCTGCTCCAATGTCCTATGTGATCGCGATACCTCGAAAGTCGTAGCAATCGACGATACGATAGTTGCAAAATTCGGAGGCGCAGTATATGTGCAGGAAGGTCAGACCTTGATCTACTTGGAAAAATACCTGCCCGATGTGCCAGCTCCCCGACTACACGCGATGTATTACGACTCGGAGCAATTGTTCCTCGTGATGGATCGCGTCCCTGGAGAGCAGCTGGAGAAGATGTGGCCTTTGCTGACCGAAGATGAGAAGGATTCGGTCACTGCGAAGCTCTGCAAGATCTTCGAGTGCATGCGACAAGCCGAATGTCCGTGGCCTGGGTTTTTTGGAGGTTTGGACGGCGGTGGTTTGCCCCATTACCTCTTCTTCAGTCAAAGGGAAGGCGATCTCACGCAGCTTGGGCCCTTCTATAGCGAAGATGCCTTTGTTGCCGGCCTGACGGGGAACTTTCGAGCTCTGGTGGAACGCAATAGCCGGCCAGACTTCAAAGCTCGCCACTACGAAGCACACCTTGGTGATGTCCTCAAGAACTTTCGCCCTACCTTGACTCACTCGGACCTGCACAAGACGAACATTCTACTCGCAGAGGTTCCAAGCGATACAGGAGAGCGGTCCTTTGACATCGCACTGGTGGACTGGGAGATGGCGGGTTGGTATCCCGAGTTCTGGGAGTTCTTTTGCGCCTCGTCCATGTTCGACCTTGTGTATTGGGAGGAGGACTGGTGCTGGCGCATGGAACAGTTTCTACAAGTATGGCCTGCGAAAACAGCCATGATGCGCATGCTTGACAAAGACATGCGTCTTTGAAACACAGGCTGAGGAAGTTCCGCTTCACGACAGCCTCACGATGCAAAGAGAACCCCGACCAGACGGTGCCGGCCACAGCAAACAGAGAATCGAATCATGGTTCTTGCTGAACGAGAATCGTGACTATTTACAACAAAGACTGCTACCGTGCAAGCAATAGATACGGTCCGGGAAGGTATGATGCCGTTGAGCATCTCGCAGAGTATGTGCTCATGGCACGGTGCGCAACATCTCTTGGCTGCGTAAAGTTTGAATGGCGAGATCTGTCCATTCGTTGCATTTCATGATTGGTCTCCTCGCTTCATTGGGCCCATAGGGCTCCCCATCCTCTTTGGTCCAGATGATTTCGATTTCTCCGCGTGTGGTGCTCTTCTTCCAAAAGTTCACGCCCTGCTGCTTCGTCGGTGTCGGCAAAGCTTGCAAGACGGAATTCAGTCTTTCAGAATCAAAATCGGCCTTGAGAACGAATCCGATTGGCGTCTGTCGATGTAAACGCGCCGACTGCCCAGGACGGAAGTTTCCCTTTATCTCGCACCTCATGCCACTAGGTGCGATGATATCACCAGTGACATGAAACATGGTTCCTACACCACGCACTCGATCCTGCTCCACGAATACGCCGTCGTGATACCGCTTGACGGGGTCGAGAGGGTCGCGGGCCACCGAGTCCATTTCCGGTCTAAAAGCTCGATAGGTTTGGGGCTGCTGTTGATCGAACAGTCGTTGTAGCAGAGCTCGTCTCTGTTCCGGGTTCATTTCCTGAAATGCATTTCATTGCTGTCGGTCTAGCTGTTGTAACAGGGTCTGGATCTGCTCGCTCCTGAACCCGGTCCCCGGCATTGCTTGAAGTTGTCGCTTGGAGATTGTTAACGTTTCACTGTTTATCGTTATCCTTGGTGTATCGTTGACGATGGTCTACTATGGCTGGGCCAGCGGGAAAAAGCTGTGGTCTGATAGCCGCGAGGAATTAGCGAGAACAAAGTGCCAGCGACAAGATATATGTATCCACGGTTGTAACTCACGATAGCGGATTGCAAGCTTACGCCTCGTCAGCTATCCAACCAGACAACCATTCGTAACGCCTGAGATCTTTCCGCTACAGGGCGACGTGCAGGTCACTGGACCCTAGCACACTTCAGATGGCGTGCTCTCCAATCGAAGTGTTGACTACAGCTGGGAATCCATGCTCAGCGCCTACTGGAAACATGGGTCAAGGCCTACCACTACCACACACCGCGCGTATTGCTCTCCGCAAATAGCGAATTGCCAGCGAGCACGCCCTCGGACTGCTTTCGCTTGTTACTAAAGTCTTGAGCGTCAACAGACCACGGCGCTGATCTATAGCAGGATGATTGTGGTTTCAGGAGCCCGTAGCAGCGTGATTCAAATCGTAATTTTATGGTCATCCCGGCGATTTGACTGGCTCAATTCCATTGGTTGTTGTCAGCATCATTCGGCCAGACATTGGAAGTATTGTGCGGCGGCAACACAGACCGAGATGTTTCCTTCGAAGCGCTCTTGGGAAACCAGAAGCGCGACAGATCTATCGTTGTGCTATCGATCCGTTGTCGCTTCAATGACAGCTTCACAATCCATTCGAACTCCATCGGGCTGGCCAGCGGTTCCTCCGAAAGACAAACGAACTGATGCTAAAGCATTTGCAGCATGGCCATTGCTTGTACGTACGGCATGTCCACCATTGGTGAAGCCAGCGAGGACCGCCACGGAGAACGTTACAGCAAACCGCCGGGTGTGTCTCTACGGAGGAGACCTCGCCGTTTGAACATTCAGCATGAACGCCATTGGCGGAGCCAGCGAGAAGTCTCTCGGAGATGAGTGCCAACATCGCTGTAAATGAGCTTGGTGAACACGGAGAGGATCCGATCATCGACGTACATCAGCGGTCATTGCACCGGCGGCACGAACTCTGCATCTTTCTCAGTTCTCGCTGATGAAAGAAATCCCAACTCATCCAGCGTCATTCCTGGCCTCGGATACCTCCAAACGACCGAGTCCCTCATCCCAGAATGCCAACTCTCAAACTCCTTTTCCAGCGTCTCACACCTCACGAACCCACATTTCTCCAACACCCGATGACTCGCGAGATTCGTGGTATCTGTGAATGCATCCAAGACATCATGACTAGTGCCTCCTTCATTGGCCGGAGGTACATGTTCGAAGTAAGCCGGGATGAAAGCCCGCAATGCTTCCGTTGCGTAGCCTTTGCCGGCGTGCTGTGTGGCCATTATGTAGCCGCAGGTTGGGATATCGACGGCGCCGAGGATGCCTATGATCTGTGGATCGACTTGATTTGAGGGTGAAAGTTCTCGAATGGCGAATTTGAAGACTGTAGGCCCGAGAGTCCGGGCAGAGAGCCATGTTCGGGCTTGATCGAGGTTTTGCACTGGTGGGTGGGAGCTGGATATGGTTATTCAGTCGTTGCTTCGGGAGTGTTGCGTGGTGGACGCGATGGTGTCCGGACTTACGTCCACTTCATGACTTCGAAGTCTGTTATGATTGGCATGACTGCTTCGAGGTCCGACATTTGTAAAGTGGTTAATAGGAGTCGGGCGGTCTTGATTGTGACAGTTGGTGGTGCTGGGATTTCTTCCGACATGTTGCCGACGATAGAAGAGCTAATAGAGATATATGCATCATCACGGACGGTAGTAGTTACAAGGAATATCGCCGAGCTAGCTCTCCGTGCTCCGTTCAGTCTGCACCGCTAAGCTTCGCAGTCTAAACGAAGCACTACGTTTGCTTAAGTATATAGGCCTAAGGACTTCCTATAATAGTCTACAAAACCCGTAGAAATATAGACTTCTTTTCTAGGGGGAGACCCCCTAGAACCCCCCTTTACCTGCCGGCGGCCGTCGCCTTCGAAAGACATAGCGGAGTTACATAACACGGTTACGTATAGGACGGACGGCACATAACAGGACATTTTCAACTCTGGCTAACAGCTAATCATTCTGATTAGGGGCCAAAATCCAGTAGACTATTATAGGGCCTTCGGCCTAATAACAGGAACTTCCCAAAATCATACCAGAACCACTCAGAAGGCGTTGGCCTCAGGCGTCAATGCTTAGTCACTCAATGTGTTGCTCCTTGCACTTTTGCACCCGGTCCTTGCTCTTTTCTGACTTCACCTCGTTCGCGAACATACGTCGAATACTTGCATACTCAGTCAACAGATCGACCACTTCTGCAGTGCTCACCAATTTCACTTTTTTCCATGCACGCCAGGCATTGGAATCTCAGCTACAGTATATGGGCTTAGCCAAGCTCTCATTTGACGGAGAACACCCGCTTACTTATCTCACCAAACATTTCACGAGCTCGGATCCGGAATATCCAGATTTTCGCAAGTAATGGCATCGGCGAGTCTCTCGGCGGCAGAAGAATGCTTCAGGACGACTTCCAAGACTGCCAACCCTTCGCGGAAGCAGCCTTGAAGTCGTGGTTGGCCATTGTATCAAGTACTGTGGGGAAGCTGGGGCTTCGTGGAGACCCCGCTGGCTCGCGCCAAATATATCCGAGTAACGGTATTCTTTTTTCAATTGCCGGCAACGACAAGACGCGATACAACGCCGCAAGAAGGTGTTCTCCTGATCTGCCTTACCATGTTCACATCAAGCTTACCGTGCGCGCGCGATAGAGCGTGGTCACGGCGAGTCAGCGACATTTTCTTTTGGAGCCATCTCCATCTCTGACGAGAGTCCCGCAGCTCCATACACTGGTACCACCGGCTCATCAATTAGCCTGATGTCCAACGAAGCGGCCTTTGACGGACGTTCCTACTCCACAACGCGAATGCAACCCCATTTGTTCGCCTACACGAAACATCGCCAAAACGTGCGGACCATGTGCCATGCCTTCATGCCGGTCACCACATTGACCAGTCATGGTGGTCAGCGGGGATGGGTGGCGGACCAGGCGCTTTCCCCTCTTGCCTTGGCGGCGGTGAGACGATCGACATGATGCTCCATGTGGACCTGGGGTAGAGAGCTATACAAAAGCCCGGTAGGCCCAAAATTCCCGCGACCCACGACCTCTTCTTCTCTCTTCTCGTTGCGAGCTCCCTTTCTCCTCTGCTCTTCGAAGCTGCCATCACTTTCTCCTGCACGATAAATCGCGAGAAGGTCTTCAGTAATCCCGGAGAAGCGAGATATATCTACGATCGGTCCATTGGCTTAGGCCTAATTTTCGCCCACCTCCACAATGTCCAAGGACTACGAGAAAGGCGACGTGCGGTACGACGACGTCGCTCACGACTCGGAAATCACTGGAGAGAAGGATGTCAACCCTGAGGACGTGAGGCGTCATGCGGTGTTGACTGAGGAAGAGCTGGTCGTTGAGAAGAAGCTCCGCAAGAAGATGGACATGATAATCATGCCGATGGTCGTCACGGTAAGGAAACGAAGGCAGCAAGATCTCAGAGGGTACACCGAAAGCGACATTTGCTAATTCGCCTGCGTTTTCCTCAGGTATACCTGCTGAACTATATTGATCGCAACAATTATCCCGCTGCGAGACTGCAGGGCCTTCAAACAGAGCTGAACATGGACGATAAGCAATACCAACTGGGGCTGAGTATTCTGTTCGTCGGATATGTGAGGACTGCCGTTTTGGACTGTTCGGGCTTTTGATTGCTGACGGTGCGAAGGTTTTGATGCAAGTGCCATCCAATGCCCTACTCAATTACTGCGCCAAACCATCATGGTACCTGGGCTTTTTCATCATCGCATGGGGCCTGGTCTCCGCCCTGACTTCTCAAGTCAAGAACTACAAGGAGATTATAGGTCTCCGCTTCCTGCTCGGCATGGTCGAAGGTTTGGCGTTCCATCTCATCGTATCGCCAGATCGCTAACGTGTTGCAGCGCCCTTCTTTCCCGGTGTCTTGTTCTACCTTTCCAAATGGTACACCAAGAAGGAGCTTAACCTACGCATGTCCATATTCTACTCTGGATCCCTTCTTTCAGGTGCATTCGGGCCCCTCATAGCTGCTGGTATCCTGGACGGCTTGGAGGGTGCTCGTGGGTTGTCGTCCTGGCGATGGGTATGTTTGCGTTCATTAGTCAGAATTAGCCGGTATGCTGACCGACGGCTAGCTCTACATCATTGAGGGCGTCGTTACTTGTTTCGTAGGAGTTATCGTCGTCTGCTTCCTTCCCGACTTTGTGAGCATTTCCTTCTTCTGATTCTGCGAAGAGATTGGGCTGACTCTATATCTAGCCTGACTCATGGAGCCAGCTCTCGTAAGCTTCTCAGCTTCTGATTAGTGTCACTGCATCGCGCTAATTTTTCGCAGACCAGAGATGAAGCATGTCGCCAACCGCCGCATGGCTCTCGACGCTTCCGAAGCGGACAAAGATGGCGACAGCAAAATGGATCACTGGACGGGCCTCAAATTGGCTTTCCAAGACCCCAAGACCTACATCCTTGCCCTCTCGTACCACGGAATTGTCGCCGCGTCCGGTTTCCAAAATGTGAGTGCGAGCCGCAGTGACGCAATGTAATAACAGTAAGCTGACATGATCCTGCTCAGTTCTACCCAACTCTGGTGAAATCACTCGAACCGAACAACGTGAAGGCTCTTCTACTTGTGGCGCCACCGTACCTCTTCATGACGATATACTCCTTGTGCCACGGCCTCGCCTCCGATCGGTTTCAAAGCCGCTTCTGGTTCTACGTCTATCCGATCCCCGTGGTGTTCACCGGAGCCTTGGTTTTCATGTTCACATCGTCATTCGGACCTCGCTACTTCAGCCTGTTCCTGCTCAACTTTGTCTTTGCCATGAACGGAACCATCTACGCCTGGATCGCGAACGCCATTCCACGTCCGCCTGCCAAGCGTGCCGCAGCCCTGGCCTTCATCAATAGTGTCGGCAACGCCGCTTCGATTTGGACCCCATTCACCTACAACGACGACGACAAACCCTTCTACCGCTCGCCGATGGGTATCAACATGGGCTTTGTCGCAATAGCTGGCTGCACGGCAATTGCCATGAAATATATTCTGGAATACCAGAACCGCCAGCTCATTCGCATGGAGAACGAAGATACGCCTCTTACGGCCCGGGACATGAAGAAGTTGGAGAAGACTGCCGAGATTGAAGGCATTGACATCGCCAGCGCGAGGATGTTGCAGAAGGGATATCGGTATATTGTGTAGCGATCTTTGGCGCTGGTGACCATCTGTATGACGATCAACGAGTAGATGACATTTCTCATGCTGAAATCTCGTGGCCGCTCCTATCTGCAGCACTGTGGGAAGATAATTGAAGCCAGAGTGATGCAGAGAAACAGGAACTGTCACCCTAGTCGCTGCTCACACGATCGAGATGAAGCGCTTACGACAACGGGGATCCGATGGCGGAGTTGCTTGGTAGCCGTCGACGGTCATACACTCTTCTTGCGACTGCCCTGCAATCACCCATGTGATATGCCGACAGCGTTGGCGATGATATCAGGCATACTGTCTGCTACGTTCAAGGCAGATCCACCTGCACCGCAGACGTACCACATACGAGATACCTCCTGGTCCACCGTTCAGTGGCTGTGAGATTCAACATGCTGGCCATGTGTAGCCGCACGAGGGCTCACTGATCGCGAGGTCTGATATATTGGAGATGACGGTGGGCATCGTTCATGTCCAGACCAGAAGGACTGCTTCTCGCCAGGGAGCGAGTGGATATGTGACGTGAACCAGCATCGCGATCCATGAATGTCATGAGATCACACATTCCGCAGGAGCATCTCATACTGTGTCGTCGAAGATACAAGGCTCGGGCGAAAGATATAAAGCAGCCTGTGTGTCACGCTGGCAGCATCTGGTCGTCAGCTCCCCGGCGACACCAGCCGAGCAATCCAATCGACTTTGTTCCGATATCCAACAGTCCACTTACACCATATTTCCTTAGCATTTAGTAGCCATGCTTCCCTCCACCACAGTCCTCGCCTTGAGTATGCTCGAGGTCGCCACCGCCGACTTTCACATCTACGTCGCAACGTCCTACGGACTTCAGGACGGTGGAGGCGCCGCCACCCGAGCCGACGGCTTCAAGTTTCACAACGGACCACCTTCCTGCAACGACGCGAGTAAGTCGATCTATCAACACTCGGTCAACGATGCGAGCTACAGCGGCGTACGATGCAAGGGCTGCTGGAATTCTGGCGGCATCGCCAGCCCCAAGGACAGCGAGCCGACCGTGCTGGAGTGGAATAACAAGATGGGTCATTTGAGTGAGTGCAGTCAATCTCGTCTGGCCTTCTCGCGGACCGGCGCTAGTCGGAGTGGCATGCAGCCTGGTACGCTGACCGCAACGGTGACTTTGTCGATGTGGACAATGTCGTGAAAGGCAATTGTGTGGTGGATCTAAGCGACGAGTATGACTGTGCAGCTCCGTTGGCAACCTACGGCTGGTCTCAGCTGCGCTGCACCTCGACCCTCAACGCCGACCCGATTAATGAAGGCGCGTGAGGTCCATTGAGAATGTCGTCGTGCCTGAGGCTCAATGTACTTAGTCAGCGATGAGGTTGTCAATCTAACAATGGAACGTTTCTCATCCTTCCCTTGACTTCGACTTCGCACTCGATATCACGATAATTGTCTTCGCATTAAACCCGGGCAGCGACAGCCGTTACATTCTCTGTCATCATTGTCAGCCTGATTGGCATGCAGGCGTGTCGCTAAGTTACACGCAAAGACTTCATTGCATGCCGGAGAGATACCTGAGCCATGTACGTGGTAGAATGCGAGCAGATGAGAATGATCGAATCGTAGCAGACTCTGGTGTCATCTGTCTTGGAATTGGTGGGACCGCTGAAGACTTGTCGAATGAACACTTTAGCATGCCGCTGGTCGAAGTGCTATTCTGCCGTCCCTCGATGCACGAGGGCCGTTGAATTGCAGCAACATATCCATCTACGAAAGCCCGAATACTCGTCTCGCGTCGCTGATCAGATGGCTCGTCTCCGCAATGCGCTGTGGTCGCGCTACGTGTCGATACGTTCAAGACTCTATTCCAGCAGCGTGGAGCACGGCACAGTCCATTCGTCGCGAAGGATGGACACTTCCGAGTATGAGGACTTCTATCGCTACACCAGCGGACGCTGGCTTTGGGCCGAAAGGGAACGCCTCCAGGAACGATACAAGAAGTTCAATGTCTCTGGATTGGAGCAACTCGCTGCTAACGCCAGTGGAGCGCACGCTTGTGTCAGCATCATCAAGCTCGCGGAGGGAGGCTTCAACAAAGTCTTCCAGCTATCCATGGACAACGGCGCCGTTGTGATCGCGAGGATCCCAAATCCAAATGTTGGTCTAGTATGCAAAGTCATAGCGTCCGAGGTGGCTACAATGGACTTCGTGAGCCTCCATTCTCGTCTGCCGATTATTGACGCCAAACTGATGACCATCAAACAGGTGCGGAATGTTATTGGCGTACCAACGCCGAAGGTGCTGGCATGGGACGGAGGAACCTCCAACAGTGCAGAATCTGAATACATTCTGATGGAACTTGCCAAGGGCACGCAATTGGACGAATTGTGGACCGAAATGGATCTGAGTGATAAGTTCAAGGTTGTCGATGACCTTGTCGTTTTGCAGCAGAAGCTGCAATCAATCACGTTTTCAAGGTACAAATGACCTGCTTTCGGCTTGGAGCCTAAGCTAATTCTAAGAACCTAGATGCGGCAACCTCTACTTCAAATCGGATGCTTTCGAAGGCTGCGTTGCGCTGGACGTGTCTGGCGACTTCTCAAGTTCGGCAAAGAAGTACGCGCAAGATCATTTCGTGATTGGGCCTGTTGCTGAAAAGGCATTTTGGGAGACAGGAGGCGCACTGTTGATCCATGATCGTGGCCCATGTAAGTGCTTGACATGAGCTCTCTTGGAGCTCGGCTCGCTAACCAGCGTTCTCAGGGCTTGATGCAGAGAGCTATCTCCGCGCGATCTCCCGCAGAGAGCGGTCCAAGGCCCCTATGACAGAGGCGGAACGCGCTTCCAACCCCGGCCTTGACCTCTTGAACTCGCCACAGGCTCGACTCTCGCTACTCGACAAATTCGACGCTTTCCTTCCTTACATACCACCAGCGAACTCCAGCTTGGAAAAGAACTCACTATGGCACTGGGATCTACGTGCTCCCAATCTGTTCGTCGAGGATGGTCGAATCACATGCGTGATTGACTGGCAGGACGCTTGGGTGGGACCGTTATTTATGCAGGAAAGGCGTCCTCAACTAGTCGAGTACCAGGGAGAAATCATGCTGCGGCTGCCGGATTACTACGAGGCAATGGAGAATCAAGACGAGAAAGCCAAGCTGGCCGAAAAGGTCGAAAGATCAATATTGTATTGGTATTATAGTCGAGAGACACGCGAGAGGAATCCGGCATTGCAAGAGTTATTTGATCTTCCTTTGGCACGCACCCGGCGAGAAGTCGTGCTGTTTGCTTCGGAAGTATGGGATGGCGAGACTATCCCGCTTCGAGAGTGCCTATACCGCATACAACGGTCAGTCTACAACTCGGAGGGCTCTTGGAGAGAGTGAATGACAGCTTGCTAATACCTGCGTCAGACATTGGAATGAACTTGAAACAGGCGTTCCATGTCCCATCACCTTCACGAACGAGGAGATTGAAACTCACGATCAGGCGTCAGCAGACTGGAATGCGAAGGCCAACTTCTGGTCCAGTCTGAGGGATTTCGTCAGCCGTGATGGCTACACCTCTGTGGAACACTACGAAGAAGCTCGCAAGATGTTCGAGGAGCTGAGAGACGAAGGTCTGGCTCGCCTGACTGGTGCGGAGTTGGACGAGTTCGAGGAGCAGAGCCAGTGGGCAAAGCGGAATGGAGGAGATTCTTAGGCCATGCCGCGACGGTTCTGCGTACACGCCGACGACAGTCACGAAAACAAAGACGGGACCCACCGGACCTCGATAGCGTCAATGCTCCAACTGATTGATCAGCAAATGGATCAATCACGCATCATTATGAAGTTTGTGTACATAACCAGGACTGATCAGCGAACAACGCTTCTTCACGGGCCACACGGATTGCAACGAAGGCGAGTGACTCCTCACCACGGCATACTTTTGGCCTCGAACCACGATACGAAGTAGTCTGAACCTTCTTGCCTTGTGAAAACCAGACTCATTTGATGTGGTCGACACGACTCCTGCAGAACATCAGAACGGCATCGACTCGCTCGGCACCTGGCGTCCTTCGACAGAATAAGGAGGAACAATCCATCGTCGCAAGGATTGATGGATTCTGTCTTTCCCAAAGCTCAAGCACTAATCGGACTCCCAGCCGACCCTCTCCTACCACCCTCCACGCAAAGCACATATCCCTCACCATTCTTCTCTAGATCTCTCCTCCCGGCTTTCGACTCGTCCAACTCCTTCAGCTGGCAGACATCATCCTCGTCCGACAGAAACGCATAACTCCTGCACTCGGCATTGTCCCACATCCGGGTGATCTGCTCGCCTTCATGGTCAATATTGCCCACGATGAAGTGGGCAAACGAGCCATGAGAAACGACCGCAATATTTTTCTCCGGCCGCTTCCTCAGCCATTCTCGCAACTTCGAAGCTCGATCGATAAGCGATGGTGCATCTGGAGTGAAGGCATCGGAATTGGAGTTCCATCCCGGGCGATCTTTGAGGAGCGACATATCAACAAGGTCGCCGTAAGCTTCGCGGAGAGTGGGTTCATCGGAGCCCGTGTCCATGGGTTCGGATGAGGTCTCCTCCGCCAACGGCATCAGCAAGATCTTCTGGCCGCGCCCGACGACGGGCGCGAAGACGATCTGGCAAGTTTGGATGGTGCGTTTGAGAGGCGAGGCGACGAGGAGGTCGATCTGTTGAAAAGGAGGGGTATCAGTCACAGTTGGAGGCAGATATGGTGATGAGGGATCGAACGTACCTCGTCGTGGTGCGTGAAATTCTTGCAAAGCTCTTCGCATTGTCCCTTTCCCTTTTCCGTCAAGAACGGGTCGTGGATCTTCTCGCCCCATTCGCAAGCGTTCTGGACATTGATGCCTTGTCAGCGTGGTTTTGGGCAATATCGGAAGATGCAATGTCGACGTACGTGGTAGCCTTCCGCATGACGGACAAGGTGGATGATGGGTGCCATGAGTTGAGCAGAGCAAAGCTTCGTCTTCGATTGTCAGCGAATTCGTGTGTCTGAATTGTAGACGCTTGCATCCTCAAATAAGTACACCGAAGGCATGCTGTAGCTGCTCATTACGTAGCAGGTGCCGTCAAAACTTAGGCATGTCACTCGATGGCGTGCAAGCGTAAACGTGTAGTACGCGCTTTCTCGACTCCGCGGATCGAGTTCTAGAGCTCCGATATGAAGCTTCTTCTACCATTCTTCCCCAGAAAGTCTAGAAGCGGGCAAGACGGCAGTTGTATCGAATCAAGAGCGTGTAGTTGGCGATTACGTCGTTTCAAAGCCACATCATCAACTCTCGATCCCACCGGTCAAAAATCGGGACTATAACCACACCAAACACTTAGGGACAGTACAACCGGACAGTACAATCCGGACTTTCGGGTCTACCCGCACATGCCAAGCCTTGATTTTCGAACGTTATTACCAATCTCACCACCTTGCACACCTCGATATATCTATTATAACACTACTAACACGGAAGATACTAACATTAGATTTAACGGAGTAAGTCTCGAGCTATACGTAAAAAAAGAAATTATCCGAAACGGCCGTAGTTTAAGCCCGCAACAATTTCACTAACATTATAGCTAGTTTTTAAGCCTTAATTCGCAAAATAGACGATATAGCCGACTCGTCCGTAGATAATTTACCTTCTATATCGGACTTCTATACCGACTATAGCATATAGCGCACTACCGACGACGACTACCTATATAACCTCCTTAGCTATAAACCTCTAGACGACTTACTATCTACTAGCGTCCTTATAGGCCTACCTCCGAGTGCTCTATTAGCTCTACGTAACTATAGTAGTCGAGCGTCGAATACTATCGACCTTATTAGTAGTAGTCCGGCTCCGCCAGCTCCTATTCGACTACCTAAGCATCTAGTGTCGATAGTCTATCCTCCGAAGTAGGTTGTTTACTATAGCGCTAAGAATAATAACTCCTTAGTCGTTATCTACGTACTAAACCCTACTCTATATCTAAGGCCTACTTAGAAGTCTTATCTACTACTAGCTTCTTAACACCGAGAGATAGTCGAAGGGTTTATAAAAGCGATAAAGCCCTCTTATTTCGAGCATCCGAGGGACGGTAAGGTATTCCGCGATCTAGCTTATTACTTATTACGCCTATAAGACTATTACTTTACGACTAGTAGTATAGTCGTTATTAGCTCGAGTACGAACGAACGAGCGATCTATTAGTATATCCACTACGGTAACGGCATACGTAACACCCGCGACTTCGAGTTAGTATAAGAAGTATAAAGATATCGTAGTGTATAGAACGCTAGCTAGTAATCCTACTAGTAATGAAACTAATTCTTACTATTGTTAAGTTGCATATACGTGCCTTATAATATACGACTATGCGTTACGTAAGCGGCATTCGCCGCTACGCTCGGCGTCGTATTATCTACGTATTATTAACGACCTTACCTAAGGTCTAGAGCTAGGCTATGCCTTAGCCTTCCTTAACAATTACCTCCCTCCTCCGAAAGGAGACGTCTCGGCTCCTACGACCGTCTTGCGTTCGGCCTACCGAGCGTAGGCCTAGTCTTTATCCGGGGCTGCTTTCTTTGTTAACTTCTTAATATAGCGTTTATATTACAACGCGCGCTCTATTTGCGTATGTTAATTGTTACTTGCGGCTCTACTACTAGTAGCCGCGTTTTAGCGGGTCCTTTATAGTTAAGGGCAACTGCTTATAGGTAGGTGTTATTAATGTTTTCGCTACGAAGTTCTCCTCTACTCTTCTTTAACTTTATTAACACTCCTCTCCTACGACTAGTACTACAAACTCTTAAGTCTCTTACGTTTACCGTAAGCCTATCGCACGCCTCTACTATATTATTAACATTATCTTTAAGAAGTAAGCTTCTAGCTTACGCGCCGCTTATTACATATATACATATCGTAAGCACCTAGTAAGCGACTCGTAATGCCTCTACGACGTGCTCCTTAGTAGCCGGCTATTGCGCTAAATCTTCCTCTACGCTCTAAGTAGGATGCCTAGGGCATAGTAGTAGCGTGCTACGAGCGCTACTTGCTATACGCGTACGATAGTAGGTTACTACGCTCCTTACTTGCTAGGCTTCTACTAATCGCCTATCTAGTTAACGAGCGTTACTATAATAGGGTTATAACTATCGGCAGCAAAGTTAAGTGCTAGCGCTATAAGAAGAAGTAAGTCTAGCGCGTCGATAGCTCCTCTCTTACTAGGCTAACGCATCTCGTAGTAACTACGCGTACGAGACGCTAACCTATCCGGACCTTATTAAGTAGGCGAAGCGCCTACTTAAGCTGCGCGAGGAGTGGGGCTACTACGAGGTAGGCTCCCGCGAGGAGCAGCTCGTTAACATGCGCCTAGACTCTATAGCGCGCGATGTTAAGGCTACCCTTAAGGTTAAGTAGGCTAATAGCGGGAAGGCCGTAGGCGAGTTCTCTACGCCTCGTAAGGGCGGAGTAGGCGGCTCGTAGGGCGATAGATAGATCGCTCGCGCTAGCCTACTTTAGGCTTAGAACGAGGCCGCCGTTAGGCGCGCTATGTTCGAGCTAAAGTACGAGGTAAGTCTTGCGTTCCTTACGCTTCCCTTATGCTTTGCTAATACCTTCTATAAGAGCTCCGCCTAATAGGCGCTTCGGCGTTAGCCCTATACGCGGCCTCTACGGCCTTCGCTAACGAGGGAGGCTCCTAGGTAGAGCGCGAGGTAGTACTACCCCTCCTATAGGGGGAGTAGAAGGAGGGCGAGAAGGAGATAGAGGAGGATGCCTAAGCCGGGCGAATAGCCGGATCTCTCTATGCTTCTAGGTTGCTTACCGCAAGCGTTACGCCCGCTTATCGCGGTACTAGGGGGTTTTTTCCCTTTTTAAATAAAGGCTTTTTTCCTCTATGCTTATCTCTTCTACCTCTTAGGCCCTCTTATA
>JALRMM010000478.1:0-25095 GCA_026122155.1 Zymoseptoria crescenta
ACTGCCTTCCGTACTAGGTACGGGAGTTACTAGTATAAAGTAATGCCCTTCGGGCTTACGAACGCGCTAGCGACGTTTTAGATATACATTAACCGCGCCCTACAAGGCCTTATTAATATAAGCTATATAGTGTATCTAGATAACATCCTTATATACAGCGCAACCTATACGTAACACGTTCGCGACGTTTATATAGTACTAGAGCGCCTACGGAAATTTCGGCTATATGCCTAATTCAAGAAGTATAGCTTCTTTAAAAAGTCGGTAGACTTCTTAGGCTACGTAGTAACTACTAATAGAGTAACTATTAATACTAGCAGGATTAGTGCGATCGCTAAGTAGCCTACGCCCACTACGTTAAAGGAAGTTTAAGCGTTCCTTAGCTTCACTAACTTCTATCGGAGATTTATCTCCTATTACTCTAAGGTCGTTAAGCCTTTAACGGACCTTTCGAAAGGAGCTAAGAACGGTAAGAAGCCGGGTCCGATCGAGTAGTAAGCCCCTTAATAAGAGGCGTTTAAGGCATTAAAGAGAGCCTTCTAGGAGGCCCTAATTCTAAAGCATTTTAACCCCGCGAAGAGGTTACGTATAGAGACTAATATATCTAATTTTGCTATCGCCGGAATCCTCTCCTAACTCTTCGACGCTAAGTAGCACCCCGTTGCCTTTTAGTCGAGGAAAATGCTTCCCGCGGAGATAAATTACGAGACTTATAATAAGGAGTTACTCGTAGTCGTTACGGCGTTTAAATAGTAGCGTCTATATTTAGACGGTACTACGTATACGGTTAACGTAATCGTAGATTATAACAACCTTAAGAGCTTTATAACTATAAAGCAATTAAACGGTCGGTAGGCGCGTTAGGCCGTAGAGCTCGCGCCTTATAACTTTATAATTACGTATCGCGCCGGGAAACTTAATCTAGCCGATACGCCCTTACGCCGAAGCGATTACGAACTAACTACGAAAGAGACAATAGATTATTTAAATATGCTGTTACCGAGTCTCTAGAACAAGCTACGAGCTTAGTTAGAGGGCATAGCAACGCTTACCTAGGCTAATAGCCTATCGATTAGAAGGATTAATGCGACCTTCGATTTAATCGAGTCTAAAAAGACTATGTCCGCGACGCCGACGGCGCCGTTAGACGGATCGTATACTATATCCTTACCTCGGAGTGTCGTACGTACTATCGTAAGAGACGACGGTCTATATATGCACATTCCTAGCCTACTCTACGACTACGTAAGATCTATTACGAAGCTCGACCGAGAGGCTTACGAACTACTTACGAAAGTAGAGGCATATAGCTCTACGTATCGATCCGAGTTAGGATACGAGTATATAAGTAGAGATGGGATATTGTACTATAGCGACGCTATATACATCCCTAAGGATTGCGCATTAAGAGCGTAGATTATACGTATATATTACGATAATCCCTTAGCCGGTTATTTCGGTAAGGACAAGACTATCGAACTAATAAAACGTAAATACTTCTAGCTACGTCTACTAATAGACGTCGCTAAATACATTGCTAGGTGCAATAAATGTCTTATAAACAAAGCGCGACACTATCGGCCCTACGGCGTATTAGCTCTACTTACGTTTCTACGAAGAGCGTAGTAAGACATTTCTATAGATTTTATTACCGACCTCCCTCCGAGTAAGCTAAACGGTTCCGTGTTTACTACTATGCTTATAATTGTTTGCCGATACACTAAGATAGTAAGATTCGTGCCTACAACTAAGTAGTGCACGAGTACTAATCTTATAGGTATCCTTAAGCGAGAAGTAATTCGCTTCTTAGGCGTGCCGAGAAGCATTATAAGTAATAGAGGTTCTGTCTTTACGAGCTAGTATTAGTCTAACTTCTGCTTTAAGGCGAAGATCAAAAGGAAGCTATTAATAGCATTCCACCCTCAAACAGATAGTTAGACTAAGAAGGCAAATTAGACCCTCGAGTAGTACCTTCGTATCTATATCGGCGAGGATTAAACTAAGTAGGTAAAGGTGTTGCACTAAGCTAAGTTTGCCTATAACAATAGTCTGTAAGGGACTCTGAAATAGAGCCTATTCTATATACTATACGGTTAGAATCCTAACCTTATTACGTTATTATCGTCTCGGGACGAGACTCTTAAGGGAAGGGCGCCGGTAGCTATAGATATAGCGAAGCGGTTACGAGAGTAATACGAACGGTTAACGGAGCGTTAGGAGCATACTATAGTAATATAAAAGAAGCATTATAACAAGGAACGTAAAGTGCGAAGCTATGTTGTCGGTAACCTTATACTCCTCTCTACTAAGAACTTAAAGATAGACCTTCTAAAGAAGAAGATAGGACTAAAGTTCGTTAGACCGTTCCGCGTAATCGACATTATCGGTACGCAATTATATCGTCTAGCGTTACTAAATACGACACGAATATATAACGTATTCTATGTCTCCCTTCTAGAGCCGTAGACTAGGCGCGAGAACCCCGAAGAGGTTACGAGAATACTAGTCGCGGATAAAGTAGGAGAGTAGGAAGTTAAAGAGGTCCTATAGGCTAAGAAGGTTAAAGGATAGATAATGTATCTCGTTAAGTAGAAGGGCTAGCTAGAGGAGTATGCTACATTCGAGCCCTATAACAATGTTAAGGACTACGAAGCTTTAGATGTATTTAAGGCGAAGCCTAAGCGTAGTAGACGCGAACGGTAGCCGAAGACATTACCTAAGAATAAAAGTAATCGTGCTTAAATAGTTGTTAACCTATATGCACGTCGTGACTATAGAGACTTTAAAGGCGCCGCTCTATTACGAGTGCTTACCCTCTTCGAGGAAAAAGCCTATCCTATACCTTATAAATCCTTATTATCCTTAGGAGTAGGCGCTATAACGGGTGTAGATGCCGCTACCCCTATATTATTAAACGTACTAACCTTATTATTACGGTCGCTAGCTACGAACCGGCTTTTCTAATCGTATAGCTTACGGTTACTAGCGAGTGCCCCGAGGATACCTTCGAAGTCGCGATATCCCGCGGGAATTATCGGAACGACCTAAAATAATAGTTAGCGCGTAGTATACGAAGGGGATACGAGGGACTTACGAGAACGGCTAACTCCGCTAGGATACGTAGAGAATCTACGATGTCGGAGACCTTCTATAAGCCTTCGCCGATAAGTAGAACAGGCTAAGGAGTAGGATTAGTCTTCGCCTATTTTAACTTAAATTACTAAGCGCTAGAGAGAAACTAATAGAAGACTACGATCTTTTCTATAGCGTCCTCGCGAGTAGCATCGACGTCCTTAATAGTAGCTTTATCGTCCAAGTTACGAAGATCTAATAGCGCTATCTCCGTAGCGTCCTAAGCGATACGGTATCCGAGCGGGAGCTCCTTATAGTCCTATTTAGCACTCCTACGGATAGTTAGCGAATATAAGCCGAAGGGATAGCGAAGTACTTACTTATACCCTTCGTAGCGGATCTTTACCGAGGTATACGAGTAATTATAGTCGACCGCGCGAGAGTAGTTACCGCGGTTACCTTTGCTAATATAGCTAGTATAGCGCTAGTAGGGACGAGGAGGACGGACGCTATATAGTACCTTCGGATAAGTAGGCGGCGGAGGACCTTTATACGCCTTACTTAGAGACGCCGTAGCCGGAGGCTCGACCGTCTCACCGTCCTTATTATTATTCTTAATAACAGGAGAAACTTCCGTAGCCGGAGCCTTCGTAGCTCCCTTTCTCGAGCGCGGAGTTTTCGGAGTCTAAGGAGTATTAGCTCCCTTAGTAATAGTAGCTTTCGTCTATAGGTAGGACGAAGCGCGAGGCTTCTTAGATAAAGACGTAACAACTTCGTTACCGTCTTTAAAGCTAGCCGTAGCGCGGCCGCGTTTTAGATCGGCTTTCTTAATACCGGAAGATTTCTAAGGAGTTAGAATATTTGCCGACGAACGTTTACTAAAGGACGCGCGCGTACGCGGCGTGTCCTCATTAGATTCTATTAGAGTAATTAGTACATCTTATAGAAGCTATCTTAAAGGCTCTTACGCTTAGGCCGTATAGGTCGCTATCTCTTTCGAGGCTCTAACGGCTACGCCGACTTATTAGGTAGGACCGAACCTAAGCTAAGGGAGTCGCGCGAGCGTACCTTAGGCTTACGGGTTACGCTCAATCGGTATACTATAATCGGATTAGTATAGGCTAGAGATAATTATAGATACGCTTACCTATCGAGTCGTCTATTAACGTATCCGTAATACGTAGGCTAGGCTACTTAGAGGGCTTCTACTACTAGGACAAGCGATCTAGAGGGTTATTATACCGCTTAGCTATCGGTATAGTAGTCTTACTGCTTTAATAGCCAGATTAAGCGAGATCTTTCTTAGCCGGAGGAACGGAAACTACGCGAAACTATCGTAGAGGCGGTATAGTTTTATCGAGCTCTAATAAGAGTCGACGTTCGGCCGAGGAAGGATTAGATATACTTATAATATACCGCGTACGGTATACGAAGTCTAAGCGAGAGTAATGCGAAGGTAGTAGTGTCTAAGAAAGTTAGCTCCGAAAAATAGAGGGTAAATAAGTATAGAAACTTACCGTCGCCTAGACACCCTCGATCTACTATATTTGTTAATATTGTTATTAACAACTTAGGAATGCATTAAACGGAAGTAGATGTTATAGAAGCAATGTTTATAGTAGACGGCATGGATATATGCACGCTACCGCCGGGCTAACTAATAAGTTACCGGATACATATATATAGGCTTATACCGTATAATATACGAAGTAATCGCGAAGTAATTACGAAGTAAGCCTACTAAATCCCCTATAAGCGCGCCGAGGACGACGCTTATAAGGAGAGGAGGCAATTATAACAGCACCGCTAAGGACTGCTATAAGGATTACTACTAAAGGTAGTAATCCGGGTCGAGTAAAGTTATCCTTCGGTTATATAACTAAGGAGGTAACGAATGCTTGGCGCATGCCTACCGTATATAAGGCGAAGGGCTTACGCTCGCACATTAAATTCTGTAAGAATTAGTCTTACCTTTTATCTAGTAGATATTAGGCGTTCCTTATATTACTATAGACCCTATCGCCTTTACAAATTTAGAGCTTGAACTTTCGTTATTTGGAGCTTTTTACTACTAAAGCACGATAATCCTTACTAAAACACTATCTGAACTAAAGCTATTATATATATAGCCCTACGGCCCGCCTCGAGTGCTCGCGCGCATCGGAGGGCAAGCCTCCTACGCTCGCACGTCGGCTCCTTGCTTTTTAACATAGTTTGGCCTGCCTTCGTAACGCGATTAGCATCCAAGTTAGAACAGACATCTGCCTAGTTAAATTATGTGGTAAAAAGCTCCAAATAACGAAAGTTCAAGCTCCAAATAACAGCTGGGATCGCGGATCACTGCCTGTGATGTCGCCGTCACGCTTCTCGTGCGGTGACTGGGAAATTCAAAAGCAGGGTACTGGGGATTGCGCGAACATGTCCGCAGCTTGCTTCTGTTGAATCTCGTCTTGTATCATGTTGACATTGTGTAACTCTCGGCCGGCACCCCGATTCTCGCAGAACCGCATTGGTCGACACTGTGATCGCTAGATCTGATGGTTAGTGCAAAGAGCATAGAACTACCCAGACCAGGTCACACAGCTAGCGCCTTGGTAGGTAGGGTGGCCCAGCACTCCCAGCACTCCCAGGCCGCCGCACTTCAGCTGCGATCCAGGATCATCCCGCTGCAAGTCGACATATTCTACAAGAAGTCCATCCAAGCGCAGCCATACGCGGGCTTACTGAGGATGAGAGACCATGTCTAGCCAACGAGCTGATCATCCAGGCTGGCCAGCCACTAATAATCCACGATATTGAGTCCATCCTGCAGTTGAAGAAGCTCGGAGTCGGGAAGGACAGTGCTGTCGTGTCAAACTCTTTCCCATGGCCCCTGATATGACAGATGGATTCGGCGAGGCGAGACGGCACTTCGATGCGCTCACGAAAAGATTGACCTTGGAACCTGCCTTGGACTCTCCACTTGGCCGGCGACCTGCGAAGTGACGGGCAGTACACCGCCCATTATCCAGTGTCCGTTTGGTCGTCGAGACGACATAATTCGCGAGGATGAAGATGCGATCGGTGCAAGTGCTGGCTGCTTTCGCTTCTGTGACGGCGGCTTCAGCAGTTCAGCAGCTAACAGCGGATACCATCGACACATTTATTGCTGAGCAGGACCCGTCCATCATCTTGTGTATGTTGCCGGCAGACCGATCGAAAATACCAGAAGCTGATGAGATTCTTTCTAGTCGACGCACCCTGGTGCGTGCACTCAAGAGCGGCGGCTCCTGAATTCGATGCCGCTGCTTTGATGAACGGGAACGGGACCTGGACATTCGGTCAAGTGGACTGTGACGTTGAAAAAGAGTTGTGTGCCGGTTTTCCAATTGCGATCTACCCGACCCTGATCGTCTTCCATGACCACGAGCGATCTCTATACGACGGAGACCGTGAGGCTGGGAAGATAACGTCTTTCCTGTGGAGACACAGCCATCCCAGTGTCACAGTTCTGTCAACGGTGCGAGATGCCACCGAATTCACCAGCAAGGACAGAATCACGATCCTAGGATACTTCGACGCCGATGATCAGATCTCGAAGGCGACGTTCACTCAGGTAGCAAAGTCGCTCCGAGGCGAGTATCTGTTTGGAAGCATTTCGGAAGGAATGTTCGGCGTCGTCCAGAACCTGACGAAGCCTGGAATCGTCCTATTCAAGTCGTTCGATGACGGGAAAAGCCTCTATACTGACCGCTTCGACGACGAAATGATCAAGGACTTCATCAACGAGGCCGCCTCACCGCTCATCAGCGAGCTTGGCCTGGATCTCCGACCAAAGCATGCTGTAAGCTCATTGGCATGACTGTACAAGCCAGCTCTGACCCAGTCCAGTTCACAGTAGACATTCCAGTTGCATTCATCTTCGCCGAAGGAGAGCATCAGCGAGCGGAGCTTGTGGAGACCCTGCGACCTGTCGCGGAAGCGTTCAAGGAGCACATAGGATGGGTCTCCGGCGATCCTGTTGAGCACGCCCGTATTGCAGCTCAAGTGGCTCTGGATCCCGGCCCATGGCCAGCATTTGCGATCAAAGACAACGTGAACGATTTGAGCTTTGTGTATGATCGGAGAGGCTCTTATGGCGATCTGAACGAGGACACGATCCGAATGTTTCTGCAGGACTTTATCGATGGCAAGCTGCGCCCTGCTCAAACGACGCAGGCGTCTTTACACGATGAGCTTTGAGACATCGGTAGGTATCGACTGCACTGCAAGTAGCTCAATGCAAGTTCCTTTCAAACAGTGCAATGGCAGCTGGAGCTTGGTATCTTTGCGGTAGTGAACGCTACTCTCTGGCTGTTTCGTCGTCTGCTTGAGCAAGGGCTGCAGTCGACTCCTGATCGACGCGGAAGACAGACTCTCGCTTATCGCCAGACGTAGAAGCTAAGATAAGAAGTAGAACTAGTTCAACCGGTCTTATCGCCGAAGCACAGAAAACCACGTCTTCTGAAATTTCTTGGCGATTCATCAGCGAAACGTCAGCAGATGCCTTGAACCCCTCAATCTATCGCAAAGTCAATCAACCTCATAACATTGGCAAAGGCGTCACCATCTCGCGACCATCTCATCACAACCGTCGTCGCAGCGAGGCGACTTTTCGCTCGTGGAGGCATCCAGCAGATACTCCCGGCATCATCTAATACGACTCCAAGTTCTGCCGCTGTCTTGCCGCGTCTCAAATCTCTTCATCGGGCGTATACGGAAGAGAATTTTCCCAGGCAAAAGACTGGGAAGCACGAGTCGGTAACTCTTTCATGTCTCTTCTCCACCAGTGGGACTTGGTGGAAACGGTCCGCTGTGATGAGCCGATCTCGGTCCAATGCTGACCAACACGAGAACACGTGCACTGTGATGGACTTGTTGACATGCAGCAGGTAAGGCGTGGCCTGACATGTACTTGATGAGCAATCAGGCAGGCAGGCGGTGAGCACTACATCCAACCCATCCTCTTCCTTGAGATTGAGCCTACACACTTCTGTCTACAAACTGGATTCGGACATCATCAACCGCATGCACTGAAGTCATCGACTTGCGCGGCCAAAAATCCACCCTCCCAAGAGAAAACTTCCAGCAAAGCAAATCTGCTCATCATCGGAAGATCCTGCTCCACTTTCGAACCCTCTTGGCGCCGCCTGAACGCCTCTTTCTGCAAACTCAATCCGCGTGTTGTCTCCATCCGGTCAAGCTCAAGGCACGAGGCGCAACGTCTACGCTGTTTCTTCGGCCGTACCGGACGTGATTGATCGGAGGCACCGGGGCGTGGGTCCACCTTTTACGATTCTTTCCATTCATGTGAGGGAAGAAACGTGTGCAGGAAAGAATTGGGAGACGTGTCGGTGTGACTCGTGGAAGGCGACTGACTACTGCCTCTGATCCCATCTGCTGTTCTGTCTCTTCGCGTTACACACACCAACTATTACACTTCTGGGCCTTATCACCAAGATCGACATTCTCTCATCCGAGGGAAGAATTCACAATGTCTCTAGCAGAGGCATACTCCCTCGCTCACATTGCTCAAACACGCCTCAACAATGAAGCCAGCCGTCCGGACCGCCATCTCCGTTACGTCGTCGGCCACCTCATGCACTATGAATCTCTCCGCCTGCGAATCGTCGAAATTGAGAATGATCTCGCCTCCAGACGACGATCCATCCAATATCATCGACTACAACATCGACCGTCCTCACAGTTGAAGCTGAGCACGACCCCGCCGCCTCCGACTGCCAGCCAATTGGACGAGGATGACACCGATGAGGATGTCGAGGAAGACGACTACGACGATGCGATGTACTTCGATGGAGAAGATGCAGACGATGATCTTTCGCTCTCCCGCTTCCCATCTCGTGCCAGCCTGGCTTCTCCTCCCACATCCCCAACGGAACAACATTTCCACCACGAACCAGAACCAGATCTTTCGTATTCTCCTTCCGCTTCTTCGGATGAATACGACGAGGATGAGGATACCGAGGACGAATCAGACTACGATGATGCATGTCTGATTGCGTATTCTTCTCAGCCGCAAAGCAGGCCGCATAGCAGGCCGCACTTGAGAACGCGGACGCCTTCGGATGAGGGACTGTACGAGGGCATGGCGGAGTTGGGACTAGGAAAAAGCCTTCCCGGTGCAGGAAGGAGGGGAAGCAGTAGAGGCTTCGAGAAGATGGTGGCATCGGTCGAGCAGATCGAGGGTGCGCACGCGGGCAGAAGAAAGAGCAGTGATGGAGTGGGCGTTCATGTCGAGGAGATTGAGGTCGACGAGGTGTAGCGTCATCTTTCGACATAGTCTGACCGGCGTCGGATGAGGCGGGGGATTTAATGGATATTTGGGAATGGAGTTATGGGACGGCATATACCACGGCCACTCTTCGGTCGAGGGTCGACGGACGGTGGTGAACGGGCATCAAGCATGGAACGGAGCGAAGGACACTGAAACGATGATACCCAACTCTTGATATTTTACGGCATCGGACTGCATATGGGAACGGAGATCTCGTTCAAGAATTTCCCTGATCAGTCTGCATCTATGTTAGCAAGTCATTGTGAGGAGCCATACCTCATGACCAACCCCTCCTCACCTCTCTTGTCCCTCGTTGTCAACATGTTGTCCCGCACGAGAAGTGCCATCTCCAACAAACACCTCCGACAAGTACCCACACCCTCCGTCAAAGTCTGGACCCGCACCCAATGCGCCCTGTCAGGCATACGCGATATCGCCGGCCGGCGAGCAGCGAAGCTTTCGACAAATCGACAAAGACGTGGAACTGGATTGCTTGCGGAAGGCTAGCGTCTTGACTTCTTGTTGCGGGTGAATGATCGCTGACTACACCTCGTACCGCCAAAAAACGCCTTTGATGCCAATCGCACTCCTCCAGAACTCATGCAGCAGACCGAATACGGCGTGATACTTCAAACTCCATCACACGCCATACCCCCCGTGTCGCGAACGCGCGTTCACTGCGACAGGCCAGACCAGGCCGGGAACCACGTCGCGGTCGAGGCGGTATTCAGGGATCCATCCATCCCCCCGTGGGAGTCGAAACCTACCTTTTACAGGGCTATGTAGCACTACAGGGCAGGGAACTCCGCAAAAGCCACGCGGCAGGCCATCAGGCGAGGATGCCGGCGGCTGTTGGACGGAATATCACTGGCTGCAGCCCCCTCGTGCAAGGGGAGTGTCAAATATAGCAAGAGGTACAGGCCGTGCGGCGTCGATAGTGTCGAGATCACCTCTGGGGGGGCCTTGTCGTGTCATCGGATGGGCTGGCCGGGTCGTGAATCCTTGACGAGACGGCTGGACGGGCGTCGGGTGGAGGTAGACTTCACCCTGTATGTAGACGTGGTAGACGATTCGCATTGATTGGCCCGGTTGAATGGTGCGCGGGCCGGTCGACAATGGGGAATGGAAGTGAAGTTGTGGGTGGGCTGTTCACTATGTACCCTTCGCGTCCTGAGGTATGTCTGTAGAAGCACAACGGGTCTCGCGGGAGTCGCCAATTCGCACGGCGTGATGCTATCGTGTTGGCCGGACGCAGCATGAACTGGGATAATATGTCCAGTCGGGCTCGTAGAAGCGCTCGAAAAAAATGGAGCTGTCTTCATACGCTGGTTATGAGACTGAGACCGCCGTTCCATGGACTGACTGTGAATGCAGCAAGCCATACGGTTGTCTTGTATTTGTCTCTAGCTCTTAAATCCACTTCTCATACCCCAGAAGCTATCCATCGGCTCTCTTCATGCCGTGATTGACTGCGGCGTCGTTTCCATAACCTCGTCGCCAAGCAGAGTCCAATCATAGCCACCACAGCCAGAACCCAGAGCACGGCTGGATGTGCGATCAACCAGAGTACGGTCGCAACGTCTCGGCCATGCCACGTCCCGCCCGGGCTGTGGCCGAAGAATGTGTATTCTTCCGAGTAGAGGTCTCGAGGAAGGACGAACCAGGCATCGGAAGCTATGGATCCAGTCAGCAATGCAAGTAGTGCGAGATCGAGGGTAGAATCGAGAAGCCGACTTACACGATCCATGCGTCTCAGAAGTCACGGCACCGTGCTTGATCCACCACTTGAACAACATGTCACCTGTAAACTGCGGCCCTGTCGTCCAGAAAACCGTCAAATACGGAAACAAAAAGTTCCAGCGACTCCGCGGCTCGAGTTGTCGTATCATGAATTCCAAGACCAGGTGTCCCGCCCGTGAAGCCATCAAATCGTTGTTGACACCCAGCGGCGACGCTTCCGGGAACCACGCTGGGAACTTCAGTAAAGGATCCAATGGCCTTCGACAAGCAATGTCGAGGTCCATGTACACACCGCCGCGGTGCCAGAGAATGAAGTACTTCAAAGCGTCGATGCGTTGGATGGGATATCTGTAAGCATCGTAGGTGGGTAGGAACCAAGCGTAGTTGTCCTCGATCAATCGACGTCCATCTGCTGCGTCCCAGATGGTTACGTTGTAGCTTGGATTGTGTTTGCGACAGAGTTCTGGAGCGTCGGAGCCGAGGGAAGGGATTTGCGTTTCTGGTCGGGCATCGTAGAGGTTCTTGAACCAGATGAAGTGGATCGTTCGTGGGATCGTGGAGTTCTTCAAGGGGAAGGAGTTGGTGTAGTCGAATTTGTCGACTTCGAGGGCGGGCCAGTCTTTGGATTGTAGGAGGGAGGCGTATTGGCTGGGAAAGTGGTACCAGGTGATGAATCGAGTTCGGAGGTGGTGTTGGAAGTGACTGCGGTCTCGGGCGTGTATGCATAGTCGGACGAGAAGGAAGGAAATGAGAAGAGCAATGGTATAGCGGACGATGCGCAGTGTCGCTGAGTAGTGCATTGTGCTCGTAGGGTGTTGCAATGTAAACGAACAAGGTGAAAGAAACAGACTCGCGACCGCGCCCAAAGAGGTCTTTGAACGCATGTGTATAGGAAGCCCAACGGCTCTTACCTAGTCTTCCAGATCGTCGCGACTTGACGCTGCTGAGCTGTTTTGGGGTCGCTTGACCTCTATCCCGCAACGGGTCCAGGGTTCCTCCCCAGTAGCCTAGAACACACGCGGCTCGAAGGCGCGGTCGATCTGCGTCGCACTATGAGCATGGAGATGTTGTCAGTGCGTCAATCGAAGGATCAATTGAGTTTGCAGGCATTCGTGGAGTCCGGTCTTTGACAAGGACCGCGTAGCAAGCAATCGAGCTCACCTTGTGGGTAAGACCAAACGCCATCATTGCGCACGTGAGATTTCGTTCTGACATATCACAATTACCGCGCTATTGTCGAGCCACAACGTGCGACTTCTCATGGCAGGAACGCCCTCTCAAGGCATTATCCTGCAGCCTGATGGTAATCACTCCCGGATCATGGTCTGCTTGCAACTCTTGACGCATCCAGTGGGAGCCGGAACCGTAGCGCCGGAACCCGCAGCATGCGAAGGATTGATACTGCGGCGCCGATCCTGGTAGTCAAGCTTCGAGCATGGTAAGGATACCACCGGGCTTTAGCGTGAAGTCGTCGAGTTGCAAGCCACCGGAGGTACTCAAGCACAACACGAGACGATTCGCTTGTAAATGGATGCCTGCAGGCTAACACGAGAATCACTGTAGTAAGGTTCGTCTAGCTTCATCCTGCAGAGGGAAGCGCGTGGAGTGTTGTTTGTGCTAAGCCTTGTCCATCGCTTGGGGACACAGCGGTCCGGTCCGAAGGCTCGACTGGAGTGAATGAAAGCGTGGGGTCGGAAGAATAGACCGATGTCGTTGCGTTCGCTCGATGCTCGAAGGGAACTCCTTAGCGGATGGTATACAGGGGGTCCTGAATGATACGCGCGGCCACGGATGGAGACTCTGAAACGGAACGTCACGCCTTTGGGCTTGTCGGGGACCCGGGTAGAGAGTGCGTGGAGTAGACATCTGATAGGCGTAGGGGAAAGCTCCTGAGTCTGTAAAGACAACCAGATGTGACTTTGAGATTTGTCAAGAGAAGAGGATGAAGTCGATCATTCGACTTGGAAGTAAGATTGGCCAGCTTACTAAGCAGGCTGTCCCGGGCCCGGACTTTCCATTCCACTGAGGTGCATGCGGTCTTCGAATTGGTTCAACGTCCATACGCTTTCACCTTCAGTGCCGAACTTCGAGCTCATGCTCAAGTCATACCAATCGAGATGCAGCGTTGACTGTGCTGATGCTCGAGGCATAGGTGTGCGGTGCTTGTCATGATGGACGAGCCCGCCCAAGCTTACCTAGTCCTTCCACTGCATCAATGATCTGAAAAACACGAGACGTGAGTGAAGGGCGGAACCCAGCAACATCATGCAGTAGGTGAGAGCCAGTAGACTCAGCAAATCGCGATACGTGAAAACTCGACACTGCATCTGCAGTCGCAGGTCGGCGTTTGCCAGGCTCAGCCTCGCCGCAGAATGTTGTTTCCCTCCTGCACTCTCACAAACGCTGCGCCGGGTCTCGACACGGACTTCCTTGTTTGACTTACATCTCAACTGACCTCACATTCTCTTGTTCAACACAGCCGTCAAGTCACAGAAACATGGCGGCCACCGTACCTCCATCATCACTGCCCGCGAAGTTCCACCTTTACTTCGAACCCAACCCAGGTTCCATATCGCTCGAGGAACATCACGAAACATACTGGGCCATCCAATGTGCCGTCCGCGGCCTCGACTCGCACGAAGATGCGGCGTCCATGCGTGATACTGTCCTCAGCTTTCACGGCGCCGAGACGAAACAGCACATTCGCAACATCCGCCACGTTCTCCAGGGCGCCGACTCGGCAGGTCTGAAGTTCGACCTCCGTCCAGAAGCATTGACCGCAAAACTTCAACAAATCTCAGCCAGGCCTCGCCGGAGCCCGGACATCTTGCGCGTACGAGCATCGAAGCGACTGCAGCTCAACCGCAGCTGTCAAGAGGTGGGACTTTACCATCAGGCGGTCGAGCTCCCGAAAAGATTTGGAGACGTGTGGCGGTATGTGGTTATTGGGAAGAATCGGGATGGGCTCAGGGACTGGGCCGAGTTGCTGGAAGCTCCGGCGAAGACCGAGGCGGAGGGAGAGAAGAACGAAGCTGTGAGGAAGGCGATTAGGGACCGGGACGAATTGAGTGAATGGGTCGAGGCGAGCCAGCAAAATCGTGAGAGAGCTCGAAGATCAGCGGACGATACCGACTCGATTCCCACTACGTCGGACACGGCAGACGGAGCAAACGTCGCCGATGAGTGGAGGCACAAAACCGCCGAAGTCAAAGCCACTCTCGATCTCGATCGCTTCCTTCGCGGCTGCGTCAAGAATGCAGAGATGCTCGCAGTTGAGACCGCCCTACGGGATCAGATTCTCGATCGATGCAGGGCTCATAAGCTCATTTACAGGCATGTGGACGTCTGCGTGTTCAAAAATGCGCAGAGATCTTACAGGGAACTGGACCTGGAGTTGATGATCATTGGGTCGTGCACATACGAGATATGCCGCGTCTACGACTGGGCCGTGAAAAGTGGGCTGTCGAAAGACACAAAGGGTGTGTTTGAAGAGGCGCGATGGAAGCAGGAAGCGGACGAACGCAGGTGGCGGAAGCAAGACCAGGTGAAGGCTGCAGAAGACAGACAGTTGCAAGCCGATGTAACCGCGAAGAATCGTCTGATGGAGATCAAGGAAGAGCGGCGGCGTCTGAAGGAAGAGGCATCGGAGGTGAAGGCCGCCCTCCGGTCGAGGACAAGCCACTGTTCATCATCGCCATGATAGGATGGGCATGAACCCCTTTCGGAGTCGAATCGTCCGGAGCGCGAGCAATGTACGACACCCAACACTGCGAGCGGACCAACCTCGCTCGCCTGATGAAGAGGCCTTGCGCGGGGATCCTTGGGCCGTTTCGCACTCAGTAGCCCGTACACAGCAGATTAAAGCCACTCATCAACTCCCCCAACATCTCCCCATCAAATGTTCCCCCGCCCTTCGCCGTCACCATCCCCTGATACGCCACCTCCAATTCCTGCATCGTCCCCTTCAAAGCCTTGGCCCCTCCATCAGCCGCAAACTTCCCATCCACCCGATCCAACGCCATCGTACCCGCTTTCAGATCCAATGCGGCCGTGACCCACCTCCGACTAACCATATGCCCAAACGGCACCCTCGTCCACCCACACATCGCCAAACGCCTCAGATGCGCCACATTCTCGTCCCCAATCGCGGAAAGCCAGCGTTGCGCCGTTTCGAGGTCTTGGTCGTTGTCCAGTTGCGCAGTGAATGTGTTGCTGGAGTAGAAAGCCGGAAGAGCCTCACGGCGAAGGTGCTGGTTCACGGCGCAGATTGAGGGTGGGCGGGCGGAGACGGAGGTTGTGTGGGAGGAGAAGGAGGGGAGCATGGTTATTGTGTTTTGGGGTTTGAGGATTATATAGTCGAGGATGATGTCGCGCAGCTCTCGCGGGAGGGTGAGGAGGGATGCTGGTGCTCTCGTTACTGGACTTGGGCCAGATCGAGTTGAGGTCGGGTTGACTTCCATGGTGTCGAGCGGTGTAGGAGAGAGTGAAGCAGGAGCGTTCTTTCGAGCCCAGGAGTTGACGAGCTGCTGTTGCGCGAGCTTTGCGAGGCCTTCAGTTATCCAGATTTGCGGATCTAATGCTGCAGAGCAACTAAAGGTCAATGTTTGTTGGGATGCGAACGCGGGAGCTCGAGGTGAAGTGACGATGCTTATCGTTATCAGCCGGCGGAATCTCGGCAAACATGTTCCAGCTTCATGACCGGCTTCGAGAAACTTTCCCTTCTGCGATCATTTTACTTCTTCACTGCAATCATGGACAACTACGACTCGGACTCGTCAGGGGGAGACGATATCGAGACCAATGTGCTACTAGGATACGCCTCAAAGGAACCAACCAGCGACGACTTCAGCCAGCTCGGAGGACATCCTGTATGCATTGTCTTGCGAACGAAACAATCGCTTGAACTGACCCTTCCACGCAGACATGGCTAGACGACAAGACTGCACCATCCGGTGATCTCGCAAAGTGCAAAGTCTGCAATGGCCTCATGAACCTACTTCTACAAATCAACGGCGATCTGCCCGATCGATATCCTGGCCACGAGAGGAGACTTTACATCTGGGCTTGTAGACGAAAGCCATGCAGGCGGAAGGAGGGCAGTGTGCGAGGAATTCGGGGAACCAGACAGACAGGAGTCAGGCAGACTGAATCACAGACAGTGCCGAAAGAGAAAGTTGAACAAGCGGCTCCAACACCCAAACCACAAGTTGACCTTGGAGAGAGCTTATTTGGGGTCAAGCGAAGCGCTGGAGGCCAAGCAAACCCGTTTTCCACTTCAACGAACGGCAGTGGAGCCTCGAACCCATTCGCAGCTACACCATCTCTGGCCGCAAAGCCATCCCAAAAGCCCACCGAAGCGGACACCACTCTCCTAGAGACTTTCGCTCAAAAAGCCCGCATCTCCAGTCCGGGACCCACCAC
Source organism: Zymoseptoria crescenta (assembly GCA_026122155.1). Lineage (NCBI taxonomy): Eukaryota > Fungi > Ascomycota > Dothideomycetes > Mycosphaerellales > Mycosphaerellaceae > Zymoseptoria > Zymoseptoria crescenta. Next base: position 16,547 of record JALRMM010000478.1, read on the forward strand.
AGCATCAAACTCCTCACCAACATCCTCAACGCCTTGGCCCGAACAATCAGCATTCCCCGACCCTTATCCCTCCTACCACCTGGACGCCGACAAAGAATGGATCGATCCCACCCCGGCCACCACCGTTCCTCCCCAAACCCGACTCGACATCGAAGCCGACGGGAGCAGTAGTATGGACGTAAAAGAAGCTTTCGAAAGCAGCATGGATAAGACTTTTCAGAAATTCGCGGACCGACTGGCACAGAATCCCGAGCAAGTCTTGCGGTACGAGCTTGCAGGCGCACCGTTGCTATACTCCACCACGGACGCTGTGGGCAAATTGCTGGCGCCGGAGCAAGGAGATGCGAACGTCAAGGTCAAGACTCAGGGTAGCGGGAACAAGACTTTCCTGCCGAAGTGTGCGAATTGTGGGGCGGAAAGAGTGTTTGAGCTGCAATTGACGCCGCATGTCATTGAAGAGTTGGAGGTGGAGGAGATGTCCATCGATGGCATGGACTGGGGTACGATCATACTTGGTGTTTGTAGTAAGGACTGCAATGAGAAGGGCAAAGGCGACGGAGAGGTCGGCTACGTGGAGGAATGGGTAGGAGTGCAATGGGAGGAATTGGCCAAGCAGCAACGGCCGGCATGAGTATCACCATATACAGCTATGCAGACTGACGATACTTGTAGTGACTCTCGAGTATCTGCAGCTGGAGTGCCTCAGCCTCATTTTCACTTCTCCTCGTCACTGCTCTCCTCCGCCGTTGCCTCCTCCTTGTGGCACCCGAAGCCGCATCTCGAAAGTCTCCAGCTCACAGGAGTGGCCTGAATCACGCCTCTCCAGCGCCCGCGAAAGCAGATCCTCCTAAGAGTATGTGCGTCCTCGGCACTACACGATAGGTCAGGATACTGCAGACTAAAGATGCTGTAGTATATCCCAAAACGTCCGGGTCGATGGACCGGTGGACGACAGCAAGGCGACTTTGCTCCTCCTCGGTTTTCTCTGCACTCCTTGTCGTCTCCTTCTCCATCAACAGCGATGCGGGCTTGAAATCACCGAGTCTCGGAAATCTTGCATCTTGACCACATTGGTCTTGTGGGATACCCATGCACTGTGTGGCACGTCAGTTTCAATGGTCGTGAACCGGGATGAAGACGGTTTCATGATGCATCACGACGGCGATTGCTCTATTTGACGTTTTCACTTTTCGTATTTGACCAACTTACCCCCAAAAGTCAAACAGCCCTCACCAAAAGACCATCTGAACTGAAGCTAGGAGGTATTGCACAACTGGCCCTGCGGCCCGCCTCGAGTGCTCGCGTGCATCGGCGGGCAATGAAGACGTCAAAGACCTAGGTCGCGGCCAGGTTTGGAAAAGGGGCCAGTGGACCCGATTTCGGTGCCCACAACAAACAAGTGTCTCCCAAGCGAGCTGGGCTCATGGGTTGTGGAGACGCTGGGTGACTCGGCGAAGCAAAGAGAACGTGGAGATGAGAGACAATGCACAACAGCAAAAGAGTAGGATGTCCGACTAATGATGCTGCAGTACCCAATGATCTTCTCGAATTGAACTGCCTTGGGCGACACTTCAATGTCCCACAAAGTGCGAGACGACGGGACGAAAGAAGTCCACAACGACAGACCGAATTGCTCCTCCTCCCTCCCCTTCCATTTCCTCCTCCAGTCGGTGGTGATGTATGCCGGAAGCCCAACAGATGTCAGAAGTGTGGTCCGGTCATGACGATTCAGGGAGGCATTTAACCATCGCAGGGGGCATACCCAACTAGGCACTGAGCGGAGAGTTAGTCTTCAGCGGACTGCCGACAAAGGGGAAGCTACTCACCATGCAACAGGCGTCCGGGCCGGCCTCGAAGGTGCATGAGCCCGAGCAATCCTTATCACGGGCTAGGATGGCCAACGGGCCCGTCACCGGCGATGCGGACGCGCAGAGAGCGAGGAGGAGCGTGGAGGCGAGGAAGATGATGTTCTTCATGGCGATGGTCTTGTGGGTTGATTGAGTATTGTTGGTTTGGACGTTTGTGAGCTGCGGGGGGGATGCTTGAGGTGGAACGCAGCCAACGCGGCGCACAACGACCTCTTTATAATCGACAGAGATCGGTTTTCCCGCCTCTGCTCCGGCGGATATGCGAATCAGGAGGTCAAGGATTCCTGTGCCACCTCCAGCTCACGTACAGGAAGTACGCTTATAGCTGCGACAAATTTGTCGTTTTCGCGCATGACTGCGGCCCAGGAGGTCAAGGGTACCCATACAATCCCCAAGCGTTGCTCTCGTGCTTACAGATCAACGCTGGCTGCCGTGACAAGTTTGCCGAGCTGGCAGATGAAATCGAGTCTGGCAGTCAGGGATTCCCATACAATCCCCAATATCCCTCATTTTGCGTACAGGATCAACGCGGGACGCCCTGACGACTCAGCGAAGAATCCGAATACTGCAGGTCACGAGATCAAGGCTATCCCTACTGTCCTATATCACGTGTGGGTGGGGAGCAACGAATGACAGTGGGTTATCCTTCGAATGTCCCGTCTGAATGTCCGCGTCTCCGAGACACCGCCGGTGTACCTCGTACTGGAGCTTCCACTCGTATTCCGTCCGAAGGCTATCGCCGAACTCGGCCTTGAGATGGAGCTGGGAGCCTCAACTGGTTTGGTCTTTGGCAACAAGGACTCGCACGCAGAAGACACAGTCAAGTCGGCAGTAGAGCGGGCAAGCATAGGTCCGCACAAGATGGGGGAAATGAAAAAGTTGGACAGCAGACGATAACTGATACCGGCGGACTAACGATGCTGTAGAATCTCCCGAGCTTGCTGAGCCAATCTTGACTCGGTCGACGTTGCAATGAAAGAAAGAGAGTGCCGCCTCGGTCAACATTGTAAGAAACGAGATGAAGCGAGAAGGAACAAAGGCACCCGCCCTGGAAGATGCTCCGCTCTCGTTCATCTTCTCGTCTCCCATTCTTCCCCATCTCTTTCTTCTCCTTCTCGTCAACTCGTTCCTCTCGACCACCCAACAGGTTGCGCCCTGAGCCAACGAACTCGGAAGGAAGGGCGTCTGAGTACAAGACGTTCCAGTCGGTGGAGAAAGCTACTCCGGTCCACAGCCCACGGGATCGCCCGTTTTGCACTATACGGAGTGTCAGCCATGGGAAACGACGAGAGGCCTGTCAAAAGCCACCTACGACACAGCAGTGGTAATCGTCCCCGCAATTGTCACAATAGCCCCTCTCAACGAGAGCAGCTGGCGCTGGCGCTGCGGAAGCGCAGAGGGTGAGGAGGAGGGCTGTGGCAAGGTAGATGATAAACTTCATCTCCGTAGACGATGTTGGGTTGTTTGGTTGTTGGAGGGCGTTGGAGCGTAGGTAGTTGGATTGCTTGAAAGTCGTTCGTCGTTGGGAGTTGGCTGATCTGGAAAGGGAAGAGAGTGACTGCAGCGGCATACCGCTGGCACTTTATAGACGAACGTGGCTTCTCCATTTCGCGCTGAAATCACAGCATACGAGTGCGAGAATGCTCTGGAACTTCTTCGCCCGGTCGTTCACAAACTGCATCCCGCATACGGGGATTAGTGCTGGCTTTCCCAGACGACACTGCCTGCTTGGGTTGATATCAACCATTCGGCCAAGTCGGATTGGTAGATAATGGCAGGGAGCAGATGCTAGTTCCTGGACGCGGTGCTGCGGGGCCAAAATGCCGACACAGTGATAAACCTCCAGAAAGTTCCTTGTGGACGTGTCGATCTGTCACGTTCCACGCTGGTCTGCAGCGCTGCGGCGGGAGAAAGACTGCTTGGGAAGTGGATGATCCTCGAAGACTAAATTGACCTCTCCCTTCACGATCGAAGAAGCCACTGTGATCGTCAAGTTCTGACGCGTCTACCATTCCGAGGACAGGAGCAATTGATTAAAGCAATGCTCTTGCTGCGCGCATTAGGGATGCCTGTCACTGTCACTGTCACTGTCACTGTCACTGTCACTGTCACTGTCACGTCACGGCGACAGTGACACTGTGACAGTCGGTCGTCCACATCATTCGTCCTACACTTGATACGAGAACGAAGCTGGCAGCTGTAGACAACTGCGAGCTGTTCGGGCGTATACGAACTCCGAGATCGTATCATGCAGTACCGGTACGAGGATGTTCTCATCAATCCTGGACTGGGAAGAGGAGTCAAAGGACTCAACTGGCCTGATCCCGATGACCGCCAAGATGCGACGCCTTCGTTCCTATCAAAGGCACGGTGAGAGATTTGAGACTGCGTGGTTGACTCAATCGGCCTCCTTTCCGACGATCGGAATATCGCAACGCGTGATTCACAGCGATCGGTGCGGAGTGCATAGCAGCGATGCCCTTGCCGTGTGCTTATCTCTACTTTATGGGCATCGGATTTTGACGCTTGTTCGCCCTGTCGATCTAGTCTTAGACGCTCAGACCACCTCGCGTATTAGGCCAATTAGGTGCAAGCACCTGGCCCTACTCTAGGTAGTCTAAGAGCCTAACTCGGGTTTTTGTTAGATAGAGGGTTAGCTTTATATGCGTTTTGCACTAACATATAGGGTTAGCGACTAAGAATAGAATTTGCCCTCGATAGCGACTATGTAATAATAAGGACGAATCTCGAAAATCTAGAACGGTTATTTTATAGCTAAAGCTTGTCTCTTAGAGCGCGTACTTCTTTTATATTAATAGCTATTATAAACAAAAAGCCTTAGGCTTTCGCATGTTTTTCGAAAAATTCTTGTTTATTAGCAACTTTTTCGAAATCTGCGAAAGCCTACTCCTCTTCTAAAACATGCTCGATTTTTTCTTTATCTCGGCATTATACTTAGCGGACTCGGCGCTATAAAATAACCGTACGGGTTTTTCGAATTTCGTCGGTTTTGTTACGCTCGTTTGGTGTGCTAACTCTCTATCTAAGAAGACAGCTGTTGCACTCTTAGACTATACAGGAAGGTGCCCCCGAAGGGGATTAGCGCCGCCAAGTATAGTCTGTGCGGCTGAGACTACTGTCGATCGTCAGCATCTACACTGTTTCATTGCGACCACATCATACATTCTCCAACACCTGAGGTCGATCTCGAGCGGCAGTGATGGGCTTTGGAATGGGCGGAAGAGGGCCGATCAGGAGTTTGAGGGTACCCTTTCCACGTGTGTCTCATATACAGCAACGGCGCCGACTGTGGACGATTCTATCAACGTCCTGTCGGTAATCGACATCTCATCGCGCGTGCGTGCGTGGACTCGAGCTCTTTTGTAGCTTTACCCTCTGATCGGCGCAAAGTAGCATCCTTTCACTACCCCGAACGCCGCGCTGAACGCATCGTATCCACGCCACATTCCCATCGACCTCTCGCGAAGCGGAGATCTCATCGCAATCATCCCATCATGCAATGCGCTCCACATCTACGCAGGCTGCTCATACGCCCTCTTGATCAACCTCGAGAACTGATCGAATTTCACATTCTCCCTCTGCACCACACTCCTCGCCTCGTTCTCCTTATTCGACGGCATTATGATCGTTGACCCCTCCATCGTCCACCCACAGATCTCCTTGCAGAAAGTATCGAACTTTGCGCCCTCCACGTTCAACCACGACTCCATGTGTTTCCTATCCACCTGCTGCATGCATTGCGACACGACCACCGCGATGCGCACTCTCATCGTATCTTCGAACCCGTGTACGTCTGCTGTCAAGTCGGCGTAGAGGTCTGAGGAGTCGAGTGTGGACCAGAAGTCGGAGTATTGTGCGTTGTTGAGCTGGTTGTGGAGGACGTCGATGTATTGGACTGCTTCGGCGAGGGTTCCCGAGGAGGCTCCACCGGAGGCTTTGGAGTCTTGTAGGACATATGGTGGGAGGAGGGAGAGGCAGAGGCTGAAGTCGGGGGAGGGGAAGACGGTAAGGGATTTGACGAGGATGTTGGTGATTGTTTCGTCGCGGGCGAGGTGGGGGTTGAACTGGTATCTGTGTGTACAACGTGTCAGTGAACAGTCCTGAATGCAATGTTCGACAGGTCTTGTTCGGTAAGAAGGCGCAGGAGAAGACTTCGGATCAGATAGAGCTAATACATTGTTTCGCTTCATTAAGGCGGTTCAGAGCCCTCAGCTAATAGGAAACGTTTTTCGGTTGGATCATCATCGAAGAGCTCCATTCCTCACGCGCATTTGCAAACAATCACGGCAGCACTCACAATTTCAAGAGTGCTAGATTCGCGTAGCAATCGTATGTCTGGTTTTCGCACTGGCTCGAGACATAGTCCTGGAAGATGGTCGTCGTTTCCGGGTTGTATCGGTCGAGTCCGTTGAGGATTTGGTCAATGTTCTCCGGTCGGTTGGGTGTGTAGTCGAATGCGATGGTGGCCATGTTTGCGGTGCGTGTGGTGGTGAACAGACAGGTGAGGTTGTTGTAGAATGGTGTGTCGTCGAAATTGAAGAATTGAAGTGGACTTCGAGACGGCAGGAGCGGAGAGATGGACTAGTCCCAAGATGGTATAGTACGCCATGTGAGGAACGTCAAGTCAAGATGTCTTGGATGTCCTCCTCTCCTTCACGATGACCACAAAAAACAGAATGCATGGTTGTCGCCATCATTGGAAGCTGGAAGCCCTTACAAGACACTCCATTGGACACGCTTGCTCAGAACCCACACTCCTGATGCTCAACTTGCCTGACGTCGCAGCAGCTCTGGTAATCAGCAACAGAATGTGGTATCCCATGCATGGATCTCGAGAAATCCCGCGGCACAGAAGGCTCATGAAAGCCTCCGCGGTCCTACCCAAAGCTCAATATACGAGGTGCATCCCAGTGGCTTGGTTGGGGCGGTCTGAGCGGAAGAAGGTAAAGTATGACTGGGCGCGATACATGAAAGGGCTGTCCGGCTCGTGCGCAAGAGAACGCTTTAAGGAAAGGGCTCCCCATCCTCTTCAAAATTCACCGCCTCTAGCATCCTCCCTTCACCTCCTCTTCCAAACCCACAAGCCTCCTCCATGAACCCCAGCAACGACCTCACCTCCTCATTCGCCTCTCGATTCAACACCTCATAGATCGCCCAACAATCCCTTCTCGCTCGTCTCCAGCACCACCACATTTCCTTTCCTATCCCACAAAGGATCGCAAACCAATACCCCAATGTTAGTAGCGCGCGATGGTCATTGCGCTCCACAAGTGCTATGAAAGGTGCATACATCCTTGAGACGAAATGAAGGTATTTCGACAGACTGCGACGGCCGGGCGGAAGAGGCATCAAGCGGGAGAGAGCATGAACTGGGTCGTGATAGGGGTTTGGATGGAAGCCTGGTTGGCCCATCGGGTCTGTGACATCACAGAGGATGAAAAAGGAATCTGGCAGGGTTCGTGCGGAGGAGTTGATTATCGGACGTGAAGCGGGCTTGGGTGGAGAGAAGTGCAGCAACATGCGGTTTTCGCAGTGGTGAGGGCGGAACTTGCCAAGGAGGGCCGAGGTTCCTTGTTGGATTGAGAGCCAGGCTAGACGATCTGGAGAGGTGGAGTAGATCCACGAGGATTGCGGAGAGTGGAAGGAGGAGTCAGGTAGGGAGAAGTACTGGATTGTGATGAGGAAGGAGGTGATGATCAGGGCGTCTGAGGCGGAGCGTGGAAGAGGAAGGGAGATCGCGCTTCGAAAATCGTGAAGGGCAGAGGAGAGGTGGTGGAGATGTTGGGTGGCGCGGTAAGAGGTACGATTCGTGGAGTGAGCGAGGTGGAGCGCAGCGGTAGAAAGGAGTGTGTGTCGCAGGTAGGTGTACTGTTGAGAATCGAGACTTAGCTCTGTATATTGAGTAGGAGAAAGCTCGCGACCGACCTTCTGCGCCAGTCTCAGCAAGTTCGTATGGTAATGTGCACTTTCCGGACCTATCAGCAGTCCCTCGCTCGTCATAACATCGTAGTGTTGCAAAAGCTGCTGGTCAGGCGGAGCACAACTCAGACTTCGGGGTGACCAGGCGACGGCCATGCGATCACGTTCCCCCGTTGAGCTGCTCGCCGATCTGCTTCTCTCGGAAGACATTCCTCGTACCACCGTTCGCTCCACAACTTCAATCCTCTCGTCCTGATCCTCGTCTGGAATGCGGGTAGAAACGGACTCCCTCCCACTGTCCCCCAGGTGTTATTCATAGCCTCACTCTTTTTTATTTATAGCCTTAGCTAGTCACGTGCTTGGGACTCGTATCCACGCGTGTCGCGTTCCTCACCTGTTTTCGCAGTGATATTAGACGTGTTTTGACCGCTGTCCCGTATCCTCGTTATTACCGTTATGCCTCCTATTATCTCTACTATATCTAGCTCTATCGTTAGCTCTACCGCTATAGCTACCGCCGCGCCGCCGTCTACCTATAAGTAGGCGTTTCTTAACGAGGATAATAAGGATAATTTCGAGATACCGTAGGAGGAGTTCGATATACTAGAGCCGTAGGAGAAAGAGGAGGTTTTAAAGAAGCGTAACGTCACGAAAATCCAAAATGCGAGTCTAGCGAGTTAGGTAAGGCGTAAGCGAGTTGAGCGAGTCGGGCGAGTCGAGCGCGAGTCGAGTACGAGTCGA